>WBMZ01011594.1:0-77895 GCA_013400975.1 Atrichornis clamosus
GCCGCGGGGCCGGCGGCGCCACCTGCCGGCCGCGACCGCCGCCCCTCACGGCGAGCCGCGGGCTGGGCCGCAGTCACCCTTCCCCTTCGCTTTTCCCTTTCCCTTGGGAATAAAAACTGCACGCAGGCCTGCAGCTATACGGGCCTGCCACCTTCCCCGTGGCCAGCGGCGTAGTTGTCTTCTCGGGTCCGGCGATGCTCGCTGCGGGCAGCAGCCCCCTGAAGGCACTCCCACCAAAGCAGTGTTCACACCTACAGAGCAACTCGAGCAGCCTTTAGCCAGGGATTTGCAGTTTTACCTCAAATGCACCTTTATCACATGAAGTTGCCTGTCCATACCTTCAAGCCACAGCTCACATTTCTTTCTGGAGGTTTTTTTTTTCCTTTCTCCTCCAGCCCTGACACTCGTGCTATGCCCTTTGTCCACTTTCCCCTCATCAAATGTCTTCCTTATCTTGCTTAAAACCCTGTTGCTCTTCAGGAATCCTCAGCAGCATCAAACCTGCTCTAGACTCACATTACATTACAAGCTCTTGAACATTTGCTGAAAAAAATGTCAAAATGTCCATTTTGGAGAGGTTTTTCTTTAAAATTCTTCTTAATTTGCATCCCTATATATGTCCTTGAACACATTAAGCAGATCCCTTGGATCATCTGTAAACACAGTAGAAGCCCAGCTCCAACAAACATTTCTCTAAACGGAGGTGTAGCTAATGGCTCTCCCCACATCCCTTCACTCTCCTGTCACCTCACATTACAACAGGAATCCTTACAGCAGCACTTGTCTGCTACTGCACTTTGTCAGTGCCCATCTTGGAGCACAGAAGTGGAAACAATAACTTCCCAGTGGAGGTCTCACCTGAGAGAGTAACGAAGCTCCGGTGACAAGTTATTCATTACAGAACAAAAATGAGGGGTGTTGGCTGTTAAACAAAAAAGACAACGTACCACATGTGTTGAGAGATCTAGCATGTTATAGCCCTGGACATGTGTACACAGCATGTATCCCTGCAGGGCTCACCTTTGCCAGGGAGCTCCGGCAGGCCATCCCCTTCCAGAGAGCAGGAGAGGCTGTGGCCAGGCTGTGGGCTTGGATCTTTTCCCTTCTCTTACTCCATGAGTACTCTGTGGTCTGTGCTTTTTGCTGAGAGGAAGGGGCTGGCTGAAACACCAAAGTGCTTGGCTGAGAAAGTTGGGGCTGTTGAGCCTGCAGAAGGGAAGGTTGTGTGGAGACCTCCTAGCAACCTTCCAGTACCTGAAGGGTCCTACAGGCAAGCCAGAGAAGGACCTTTCATCAGGAACTGTAGCGAAAGGACAAGGAGTAATGGGGACAAACTGAAAGAGGGGGAATTTAGGTTAGAGATTAGGAGAAATTCTTTACTCTGAGGGTGGTGAGACACTGGAGGAGATTGCTCAGGGAGGTTGTGGATGCCCCAGCCCTGGCAGTGTTCAAGGCCAGGTTGGATAAGGCCTTGAGCAACCTGGTCAAGTAGGAGGTGTCCCAGCCCCTGGCAGAGGGGGTTGGGATTAGATGATCTTTAAGGTGCCTTCTAACCTTTAACATTCTATGATTGTATGATTTAAATCTGCATATATTTGTTTTCACTCCCTCTCTGGACCAGATGACAATTTCACTGGATAATTTTCCTCTATATATGTGGGCACTAAAACTGCATTTGTGACCTGAAAACATGTTTTGTCATTTGGAAATCCAGGCTAGTGTAACAGAGATACCACCAAAATGAGTTCCATATGTTTTACATTGTCTATGCCACCTGAAAGATTAGCTATATTGTTCATCTAGGGAGACAGAAAAATACACCAGAATATAAACCTAAAGAAGATGGTTACAACCCAATATTTCCTTTTCCTCACAGCACTCCCAAACCCTATAAACAGGAGACCACGCTGCCTCCATGAGCAGACATTAGTACGTCCAAACGACTTGCAGATCCCAAATTCTCAGACGCACAAAAGTTTGTAAAAAATACAACACCATTTTTAAAAAAAGGTGCTTACAAAGAATATACCCTGATCTTCTCACTGCAAACACTATACTAAAAATGAAAAAAATGGCCTACTAACTTTTCCAAAAAACCATGGTGTCAGCTATGCCCAGTGCCATGGGTTTTACATACAGCTCATAGCAATATGAGCAATAAATATAATTTAGCTTGGGATAAATCATGTTATCCCATTAGACTTACCCTGGGTACCTGCTGTTACCCTGGTCTCATTAAAACTGACCGGTCAAACTTCCTTGGCTCAGAAGGATCTGATTGCTGAGGCCTTTTCCAAAGAGGAAAGAGGGACGAATACAAGGTCCACCATTTTGATTGTTCTGCTGCTGCTAAAAGCAGCAAAGACATTTCTATTGCAATAGTATTTAATTCTACTTGTCACTAGTATCCCCAAAGACTGTCAGAATAAGTATCAGAATAGAACAAAGATTCCGATTCAGTCAGAAAAGGAAATTAAACTGTGGGGAGGAATAACAATTAAAAAAAAAATGACAGCTCTTTACTAGTAGAGATTCCTTTTCTTGAAAAAAAGAAACAAAAGATGTGGAGAGGGGAAAAGGGGGAATTTTCAGGTTCCAGGTAGCTACACACCTTTCTGACATTGCATTTCTATGCCAGGGAAAGAAGATAAGAGCCACTTGATTAATATTCTTGACTAGTCTTTACATTGGTTTGAAGGACTATTCGGTTGTACTAACAATGATTTAGAGACAACAACTACAAAGAAGAGTTCAAAGGTAACCAATTACAATCTAATTCTGCTCTGCTTAAATTAAATATAGAAGGGAAGTAATTCACCACCTCGCCAAACTCTTTGCTGAGGTAGATCCAGGGGTAGATTCTTGTCCCCCGCAATGGCAACAGACATATATCATTAAAAAGGTACCAGCAATGTGCACAGTAAATCAAGGCTGAATTTGCAGCCCTGTCCCAAAATGGGGAGAAAAAAAGAAAAAAGTAAGTTTTCTTCCCCACTGTTTTGTCATGCACAAATAAATTTTCTGGAGCTGCTTAGTCATCAAGGCTTCCATGAGCACATCAAAAGATCTGTGTTGACTGCATTCACTGCGTAAGAGGCAGAACAGGGCTATTGCTCTGCCTGCTACTGAGGACTGAAACCAGCCACTCTGAACAAACTTGAGCTAGTTCAGAAACCAGTGCCAGCCTGAAACACACAGGACAAACAGCAACACGTTCAGCCCTTTGGAAGATGACCCACATAGCTATCATTTGTGGGCTTCAGTGGATGCTTCGCCAGCAGGGAAAAAGAGACTTTGAATAGTTGGAGGGATGCTAAAAGGAAACGTCTGCACTTCTGAATAGCAGCACACTGGGAATATCACTGCTGGCACACTGGGAATATCAACTCTTTCATGCTGCCCTGCTTTTTCCCAGCTCCCTCTTGTCCTGCAAGACAGGATCCATACTGGATCAGTCAGGGTGACGAACAGGAACAGGACAAGGAATAGAAAAGGACACGGACAATGAATAACGAAGCACCTCTTTTAGAAGCTATGGTATAAGGCAGTGAGGTCATGGATTCATTTTGGAGAACAGAGAGAGAAGCAAAAGTTGTGGAATGGCAGGGAATGACAGTCATTGCTATTTACTGAAGATGAAGATTATCTTTCTGGAGACAGAAGACAGGCATGTCCTCAAGCAGCTATCTTGTCTGGGAAATGACACTGTTCTAGACAGATCATTTTCAAGTTTATTTAACTTACAAAGAGACTGTGAAAAAACACAGAGTATCAGAACAAATTTAAACCATCTGTTTGATCATCTTGCAAACTGTAAACATTGTCTTGAGAAAACAATCTTTCTTCAGCATAACAATGTACATGGATGGATTTGACTAAAATCTGGGTAAAAAGGAACTTCCACTAAGTCAGATGGAAATTACCCAGAGCACAAGTCAATATTTAAATTATTTTAAGCAATCCTTCTTATTTCATCAGCTTCTTCTGGAAGTAACCAGGAATTTATGCTCCCTCCAGCACCCTTCCACACCTCCCTGGGCACTTATTCTACCCAGCACCATTCAAATTAATTGCCACACTGTTCACCTATTTAAAGCCATTGTGCACATACCCTAACTTGCCCTGTATTTCCTTTTTTTCATATAGATTCCGTAGCATGTACATCTATTCTTTTCTGAAAGTAACGAAGTTTTAAATGACTGCACGCTAATCAAAATTATTATCAGATGATTGGATATTTTTGTCTTGTCTGCATATTGCACTTTTAAACTATTTGCTATGATCCATAATGCATAGTTCAGAGAGGATGCCTGCCTATAAAGAAGGGGCACCAAACTTGATCTTTCTTCTCCTAACTCAAAGCCCCTACCAGCAGTTTCACAGGATTAGAATAACAAAGAAAGCAGTTCCTGTTAACGCCCACTGGCCACACTGATAATTCAGCTTTAGCCTTTTCAAATAGCCAATTCGTTGCCCACAACAATAATATTAATTTCCTAGATTAAAAAAATGATTCAATACAGGTATAGCATTGACATGAATATAAAGCAACACTTCAGAAACAGCATCAAACCTAATACATGTTGACAGTCTTGAATTTATGGACACAGAGGTTCAAAACAGTAGCAGAAACTACTTTCAGAATGTGCTCCTTTATACCCAGAGATCACACATCAAACTATGCTAATTAAAATATATAAATCTTGCACAAGCTGATAATTTCAGTGTAGCTGCAGCGTGGATGGGTTAGCTCAGCAGAGACCAACTGGGGTCTGCGGGCCAGACCCAGCCTGCAGGAGGAGGTTTCTGCCTCTTTCCCCTGGAGGAGTCAGGGAACAGCTGCTCAGGAAGCGTGCGCAGTGCGAGCAGCCCAGCACCTCTGCCTGCGCCTGTCCAGAGCCCAACCCAAAGGGGCTCTTGTTCAAGTGAGGAAGGGGCAAGGTGCAGACACATGTCCTCTTGCATCTCTCCCTTGGCTTCTGCTGCCATCTCAGGACAGCAGCTGTGAGTGGGACACCCCAGGCTGGGGTGCCGCTGCTCAGCTCCTCAGATAGGCCACCACGAGTTGGCTCCTGGGATCTCTCTCACCATAAGCTACAGGGTATCCCAACATGAGATTATTCAACCTTAAAGAAACTACCAAAACATTCTGAGCCATTATGACTTGGTCCTTCTGTCACCGATCATAGCATGATGTTTTCAAGTCTCTCAAAGTCTGATGTGCACATTTGTACCAATGTAACCAAGAAAAAAACCAGCACGACATCATCTTATCCAACAGAATCATGGACACGTTCAGGCATTGTTCACAGCAGCATGAAATGCGTATGTGGGAGGGTTGGCACCTTTTTCATTGATGATCACATTCAGCTGCCTCCTAAGTCATTCACATAATCAGGCCTGTTTCTGAAGAACCTTTAGAAATATATATTTACTTAGGAAAAAATAAAATCAAGGCAATGAAGCTCATCTTACTCATATTAAATGCCAACAGAACATGGAACAAGCTGACAAAGAAGTGTAAACAGCATCACAGGCTAAGTGAAACCCAAGTTAAATAATCAAATGTTGCAAGGCTGACCATAAATTTTCAAGAAGTCAGCTTGCAACAAGCAGATTTGTAAGCACTGGGAGCTCCTGCTAACAGAGTGGCACTAGCAGTGAGGTCTTTTCAGGAGGAAACCTACACGGTTTTTCTTTTGATTGTTTAGCAGCAGACTAACACGGTATTACTGTCATTCTATATGTGCTGCTAACTAATTACCAGCTACTAAATTCATTAAATACTATACGAGTCATATAACTAAGAAATGTACACTCTTTCCTTAGGTATGAAAACCAGACCACTGCCTCAGTGAAATACAGATTGATCTTGGACAGCTTTCTCATTCTACTGAAAAACTGTCTTACTGATTTTAGTGTGTGTAGAGGTTGGTTTGCAAAACTTACCATATTTTAATAGCAGAAAAAAACCAGAAAGCAGTTATCTACAAAAATTCCAGGCTGATAGTCAAGTGGCAAATGCAGCTGTTGTGGCAGACACTTTTCAAGGCTAAGTAAACTTTGACGTATAACATTTTGTAAAAATTTGCATGTAAGCAAGGTAATAGAGCTACTGAGAAATTTGGGAGTATTTAATAGTTTGAAGGAAGTTAACAGGCGCACATGGTAAGTGGAAACTTAACAGTTTCAGATGAAGAAATTCTATCCTGGGTTTGGATAATGAAGTATTGGCTCACCTACTACTTCTGTTACACTGGGGCCAGTGCAGTGATCATGATCCTAAGCAAGAAGGCTCAGCTGTCCGAGGCAGAGCAACCAGCATTTAGAGGAAACAAAGGTTTAAGGAAGTACTGCCTCTTCTCCTCATGTTTTCTGCCCTTTAAACTTTATTTGGGTAAGGCAAAGGACTGCAACCCCTGCTGGAGGAATTCTATTTCTCCCATAGCTAGGGAATTTTCTAGATACACTCTCAACTGACTGTTACCCTTCATGAGCAAGGCCTTGACATTTTGGTAGATGCTTTCATTAAAACAGCAGTTCAGTGCTCAAAGAAGAAAACCAAGTGGTAGGAATTATAAGAAGAAATAAAGAACCATCACTATATCAAAACTGGGGACAGTGCCAGTCTCATGTCAAAATGAAACAGCAGAACCGGAAACATTGATTACCCCTGCTGTCATTTTTGAAAGATATGGAATGGCTTCTTTATGGTCTTCAAAAAAACCCCAAACCAGTGATAACTGAAGCCATATTGTGAAGGTCGAAGTGGCATGAAGAGTGTGGTTAAGGGCTGACCATTCAACATGTTCTCCATCACCAGAACCAGGGATGGTCAAATGAAAGTAGTAGGAACTGGATTCAGAAACACATGATCAGAGCCAGCTCACACAGCAGCTGCTTGCCAGGGAGCATCCTGCATGTGTAGCTTTTGTGGGCTGAAAGGGAAGCTGGGCTTGGAAGAGAAATCCACTAAAAGTTATTAAACAGTTAAACCGCAACTAGCTCAGGAAATCCTCTGGACTGAAAATAGCTCACAGCAACAGTGATGTCTGGGGGAGTTACTATGTATTTTTATCCTGTTCTTATTCTCCCCTAGACACCCGTTTCTGGCCACTACAGGAGGCAGTCTGTCTCTCTTGTACCATACAGCACCCCAGTACAACCACTTTCCTGTTCTTTGATCTCAGCCTCTCTGCCCAACAAATTCCAGTCCAACCATGAACTCCTGTGCTTGACCTGCTTTCTGCTATCCACATCACACACACTGGCATCTCCCACATCCTAAAAGAAACCCTAAGCCATCCTTGAAGGAAGGAAAGTTAAAATCTTTGCCAATAACTATTACACACATAACACAGGAAAAGGCCTGTTGGGTTTATTTTGGCTTGGTTTTTCTTCAGTAGATAAGTTCTATGATGGACACACAGGCTTATCCCTATGGAATACCACGTTAATGGAAACAGTCCTGGTTATGGTATGGTGTCTGCTTAATAAAACATCCTGTTTATCCACAAATGTAACTCTCAAGTGCTATAGGAGAGAACTGGGTGACAAAACAATGTGTCAAACAAAACCTTTTTGGAATGAGGTAGAAGCTGTTACATCACCCTTTTATCTCCAGTTCTTGCCAGCAGAGCAGTTCGCTATCAGGCTCTTTGATTTGTCCAGTTTAGGGGGATAAAAAAGATCCATGGAGAGAAGGCAATGTAGTGTTTCTGTTCAAGATGCAGGGACTAAAATTTCATTTTCCTATGATATAAAAGTCAAGGTCTAACCCGCTCTCCCTGCTATAAGCAGCCAGGCACGTTGCAGTAGCTAAAACACTAGCATCCATGTCAAAAGAGGAAGAACATGGAAGATGAGGCATGGCCAAGCTACCAAGTTATCCTTGTACAATGAGATAAATCATCTAGAGTAACTTCCTTCAGCTGCAGCAGTAACACTCAGCTCCTTACGTAATTCGTCAGGGCTTTGCTCCCTCGGCTAGTATTTCATTGCAGTTACCTAGAAGGCACAGTGTAATACAGAACCCCAGAGTATTAGAGGCTGGAAGAAACCTCTGTAGGTTAAAGTACCCCCAGAGACCAGGCTTCAGTTGTCTGAAGTTGTCTACTTCTTCTTGATAAGGCAGTCTGTAGCAGACACCCACAACTATGTCACCCATGTTGGCCTGCCTGCTCATCCTGACCCATAAACTCTCAGCTGGCTCCTCCTCCATCCCACTGAGAGCTCCACGCACCCTCACTGAACTCATGTACAGGGCAGCTCCTCTTCCTCACCCTCCTGTTCCAACCTCCCTTAAGAGCTTCAATCCATGCATGGTGGCACTCCAGTTCGGTGAGCTACCTCACCGAATGTCTGTGATCTGAACTGGATCATAGCTCTGCAACTGCATGCTGACCTTCCGTTTCTCCTGCCTGCTCATCATACGATGTGTGTCAGTGTACCAGCACTTCAGAGAGGCAAGCAGGTGTTTCCATTTCCCAGAAGAGGCAGGAGACGTTTCCCCCAAAATCTCTGCTTTTCTCCAAATAGGCTCCTCTCAGCCCTTTTTTCTTCTGGATTCCCTTTCCTTGACAACCTAAGCAACCTGACAACTTGATAGCAGGTCACCATTTCCCTCCCCTGTCATTCCTAGTCTTCCAAGGTATATTGTTGGTGCCCACATGGAAAAGCATGATCCAAGACCCCAGCAGGCCTCCCTAGATACTAGATTAGGTCAGCAGATAAGAGTCTCCCACCACTGCCATTCTCTGCTTTCTTCCAAGGCTAACAGCTGAGTCGCCAGCTCCTGGTTTGCTGCCAGAGTGAATCCCTTCCCTGGTAGCAGATCTGGAGGGGGACCAGGAGCCACGCTTCTATGCCCAGGAGACATCAGCTTTTGTCATAGTGGGAGTCCTGCTTTCCCACCCAACAAATTCTGCCTGCACCTCCTGAAGTGGAACTTTTGGGGCTTTCAGGCTTTCATACCTGCAGGGTCCTGGAGAAGGTCTGGTTGATCTTTCTTGTCATGCCTGATGATGCACAGCCACTTTCATCCTCCCACAGCTCTGCTAATTGGCAACACAGACCCTCCCAGGCACAAAAGCCCATGTCCTCAGCCCTGGTGAGAGGTCCCCAGCCTCTCTCAGCCCCAGCCCTGTGGAGCTGCTCGGGCTGAGGCTGCTGATGTCACAGGGGCCACTGCCGCAACGCTGCTGGGGTCTGTGCTCTGTGGCACGTCCTCACCATGGCAGGGCACGTGTCTGCTGCTCGCAGTGAGGTCCCGGCTCTGTCCTGCACTGACTGCTGCTCTGGGGAGCTGTGTTCTCAGCCAGCCAGCGCTTGCCAAGGGCTGCCCCATACCTGCTGAAAAGGCCCATGTCCGCTTCAGCAAGGAATCAGCTGAACAGCAGCTCAGAGCCCCCTTTTTCAGGAACAGGCCGGATCCATTCGAGCTTCCAGTAACCTCACATGCAGCAGCACAGTGATGCTCCTCAAATGTCTCTGAAAGCCCTCCATCAACCCTAGGAGAAACTCTCAGAACACCCACACAATTTCCACAGGCCAGAAACTGCTGCACGAACTGCTGCTCCTATTGGCTGCCCCAACAGATGTGCAGTTCCTCAAATGTGTGTCTCCAGCAACCCAACCAAGTCTGTCTTCAGTGCTGGCAATCATTCACTGAGGAATACTCATCTTACCATACAAAAGAATTTTAAAATTCCTTAAACAAGCCTAATTATGCTAAAGTAGTTCCTTACTTATCCAGATCAAAAGTCCACCACAGTATCCTGAGATCTGAATTTAGCACTCAGTGGATTAGGAGAACCATGAATTAAGCCCATGGCCATACAGGGCCTTGAATATACTACATGACTTGTAATAATAATACATACATACTGTATTAGCATAACAATGCACACATTCCTGGTAGTGGTAACTAGAAATCAGCTAGAAGTGAAAATCTGATTTGAAGCTGCCTGCATGTGTGTAGGCATTGGGAAAAAATTATATATATATATCTAATGCATATATATATATATAATGCATATATATATATAATGCATATATATATATATAATGCATATATATGTATATATACATCACAAATGTACAACAAACTATTTTGAACCACACTTTAAAAAATTAAGATGAACCAATCTCTTAGTTTTGTATTTGTTATCTTCTAAACTATGCCAACACTCACCAGTGGTGATGCTAAATGGCAGGTGGAATAAAAATTGAGTGCTATAATAGAGCAACCTAAATTTGTCAAGCCAGGGAAACTTGCCCTATTTCATGACTCCCACTTCAAAAGCTATGCTGTTAAAGGAATGGGGTCATAGGATAATTCAGGCTAGAAGGGACCTCAGAAGGTCTGTAGTCCAAAATTTAGTTCAAAGTAGGGTCAGGCATGAGGTGAGACCAGGTTGCTCAGGGCATTACACAGCTGGTGGTTGAAAATCTACAAGAGACACTGTAATCTCCTTGGGCAACCTGATCCC
Source organism: Atrichornis clamosus (assembly GCA_013400975.1). Lineage (NCBI taxonomy): Eukaryota > Metazoa > Chordata > Aves > Passeriformes > Menuridae > Atrichornis > Atrichornis clamosus. The sequence goes on from WBMZ01011594.1 coordinate 10,491, forward strand.
ATGCCTTACTGATCCCATTCTGGGCTGTTTGTCTTTTTAAGTTTCTCCTTGCATCCAGCCTTACGCCCAGGTTCAGTGTTTATGTCTCCCTCCCTCCCACCACATGTTGCTGAAAAGCCTGGGCCCATCACCTCAGTACCCTTCCTGCTGATGTGAGCAGGCTGCCCTTCTCTGGTCACCCAAAGCTATGCTGAAGGCCCAGCTATGTCAGCCTCCCCGCACAGAGCCTGTGCTCCAGGCCTGGCCATCTTGTGGCTCTCCACTGAACCCACAGGAATTTATCAGGTTCTCAGGGTGCCAAAACTGAGCACAGTATCTGGATATGGTGTAATGAGTACTGAGCAGGGGGGATAATCACCACCTGCTAATCACCTGCTTGCTTTGCTCCTATTAATACATCCCACAGTGCTGTATACCAGCTCCCCCAGCTGATTTTCAACAGATCTGCTGCCCAAACTAGTCAGTCCTCTGCTCTGCATCTTTGCCAAGGGTTTTTCCTGTGCAGGGGCTAGACTTCCCACGGGTGTTTATTCAATTTCATGAGGTGGTCCCATTCCCCCAAGGATTCTAGGTGTCTCTGTATGGCAGCATGCTGACTGCCCCCTTCCATCTTCTGTCATCTGGAAACTTCATGAGCGAGCACTCTGCCATCTCCTCCAGGTCACTGACAAAGACACAGGACACAGCACATCCCAGGACAGATCCCAGACACTTGTCACCAGCCTTGAGGCAGAGTAGCCCTTGAACTGCTCATCCAAACCCTGTTTCTAACCCTCTGGCTGACTGATACCTCCTAAGCCAAGACCTCGGCTATCTACAGGTGCAAGAGAAAAAAAAATTCATATTTTGGTATGAGCAGCCAGAATACCCATTCCCTGTCTCATCTAACTCAAATATGGCCTGGATTGAGATGGTTTATGGTTTACCACCTCAGCCATGCCCAGGGGGGAGTTTAGCTTGCAGCTTCTTCCAATCCCAGGAATCACATCTTCATCTCCCACCTCCATCCACTATGGCACATTTAAACCTCTGACTGGCAAAATAATTTTGATCCATGCCCGTTCTGTATCTCTCTAACCGTCTGTTCCTCCCTTGACCTCTTGCTCCACCTCAGCAGTAAATCCTCTAACCCTGCATCCTGACTGGCCAAATAGCTCCCTCGGACACAAGCTCACTAAGTTGAGGGAGTTAAGTAATACCTCACTGCCAGAATCTAAACCCATTACCTGTCTTCTTTCAGTAACGTGAATTTATATTGCTTCCCTTCAGTAGAGAAAGTGTTACGTGACTTGGTCACCCCATGACTGTCCATGTAGTGTTCAATGAAGTCACTCCTCTTTGCAGAGGACTGAAATACTTTTGATTTTTTATTCATAGAGACACTTTCTCAGTAAATCACCCAAACACCACCAATACCAAAGTCACTGCATTACTTTAAAAAGGCCATCTGAATATCTTCTTTTTTTCTATTATATTCTCACAGGGTTTGAAAAGTGTATTTATTCCCTTACTCCATTCTATCATTTTTCATTTATGAGTCTTCCTCTTGCAGAGCTCTGGCTCTCAGCCACAGCAGATCTTTGCAAACAGGTACAAGTTCCAGAGACGGTGGGAGATCAACCTTTGTTCTCAGGGGCTGTTTTTAATCACTGCTGTTCATCAAAGCCTTGTGGGCCTGTGAGCACACAGAAAAGAGCAGAATATATCTGCTGATGACAAAGCAGGCAGAACTTTAAGAGTTTTAGTCAGGCTTTTTCTTAAGATAAGCTTGTTTTTCCTCATTTTTGTTTGTGTTATTAGACACAACTAACACCAAGGAACAGTATAAAGGGAACAGGAATCCATGACAGGAACATCAAAAAAACCTGAAAGGTATAGAAGATACAAAAATCCCAAATAGGTAACAGGGTATGTGCTGATTATTCTATTTTTTTAGCACATCACACTCTCATTCTGAGGAGTTTTCCATGGCTACTGCCAAAGTTTTATTGAATTCAGATGCTGCCTGTTGTGTAGAGCAACAGTGCACTCCGTTCTCCCATGAGGACTTCAACTTCTCCCTAGTCTGGTAGCTCTCCCCTTCGTAGTCACTATTTCCACAGCAGTCTACACTGTATGAAGAAAAGTAAGAACCATGGTTCAAATAAGAAAAACAATATACTATGCTTAAGTCTTGAAACCTTGTTTTCAAACCTTTTTCAGCGCATTAAAAATGTAAATGTGTAAGTGGAAAAATAAAGAGGCATAACTCAACAGGCACAGGAGTTCTTACAAATAAACACTGCCACAGCTGTGCAAAGCCAAGACCATGGAATACCTGGGTGTTTCAGCACATACTCCCCACTTGACTTCCCTTACAAATGTACTGTAATGACAAAACTATTCTGTTTCAGTTTCTACTGTGTAAAAAATTAAAACATCAGATGTTTCAAAAGACTAACAACAGAAACGGCAGAAAGGAAGCACACTTTGTTGTTACTTTAACAACAATGGCTCCTACATGGTTGTATTTCTCTCTGCCATGCGAGACAGAGTTCCCCTTGCCATGCACAAAGCTGTCATGTTCTAAGTTCTCCTCTCATGCTCAGCATTTCAGTACCTCTCAGCTGCAGGAATGTATCCCCAGTAGATACCAAATGGCAGAAAACCCAAGTAGAATGCTCATGACTCTCAAAGACCCCCACTATGCATACATTAACTTGTGCTTTCTTCAAGTGAGTTGGCCTGCACTCCATAAAAATGCTACACCACTTTTAGTGCAGTTGGTAGTTTAGCAGCAGTTAGCTACTGTCAAGCACAGGAGAAGGGTTCTCAAAAAAACCCACCACACTGTGTGTCACATCAGTGGACCAGATGATCCCCCTCAGCTCTTGTGATGGAATTTGTGTGGTGAAATCCAGATTTGCGAGAGCGTGGATGAGGCTGCACGCAGGTGCACAAGGGATAACCGGAATACAGCAGATCTTCAAGCACCGCTCTGAAAGTCATCTGAGTCCTGGCAGAACCCACTCTGGCCACTGACCTCCTAGAAGTATTTCTCAGAAGGCCTGGACACAGACCACCATCCTGTTGTACAGCCACTGGCTAGAAATAGCAGAACCCCTAGAGAGAAGGCCTGCAGGGGAAGTGAACAGCTCAAGATGTCCAGGGGTCTGAATTTATGTGGTTAAAAAAACCTCAAAAGAACAAAACATCAAAATGCCTTCTGATATCAAGGCCATGACAGACAAATTACACCTAAAAGCAAAAGGTTCACAAGAAAAAGATTTAAAGATTTGAAGTAAACTCCTGGCAGAGATGAAACTCCCACTGCTTTTGAAATTAACACAACAGAGGAATGGAGAAATGTGGCTGAAAGACTACAGAAGAGGATGTGAGGTTGAGTATCCCCCTGTGTCTAGCAGACGTAATGGCTATCAGGAACATCACGTTTCATTAACAAGAATATGGAATCCAGAGATTCAAACAGGGGATCCACTGTTAAGAAGTTTTCCAGTTGTCTCAGTCATTCACTCCAGAAATTTTAACTGAGGAACACTGACTATTTTTAGCCTTTATAACAAAATGGTACAACCCAGCTACTCAAAAACTACTTAGAAGTCCTCATCAGTCTTGCATTTAAATAGGATAGTGGGTTCTAAGCAGGGATGGCTACAATACTAAGGACTTCTTTTTCTTGCATAAACAGAAAACAATACAAAATAAAACAATGTTCCAAATCCAATACCAAATAGTAGCACAGAAACTAAGATGACAAAGTCACACGTTTGGAACATATTAACGAATTAAGTATGTAAAAGTGTTCACTTGATACATCAGGTATTTTATCTAAAGTAAATATGATAGCACTAAATGACAGCAATTCTGTGTCATCGCCATATCTCACTTCTGTATTTTGTTTAAATGCAAAAGGTGAAAATAGGCAATGGATGCTGACCAGATATTAAATAAGTATAACAAGATAAACAATAAAAGTAGCAGAGCAGCTTAAGATGAAAACAAAACTAGTTTTAGATCCTTACAGAGATTAAAATACTATCCCATGCAGAATTAGTGTAATATCCCATAAGCCGCTCTCGCACATTGATCAGGATAGTGCCCAAGTACATAAAATAATTCAATGTTGCTGAAGTCATACACATTTTTATGAGTAACTTTTCCTGGTCTTTCCATGACTACAAAAAATGGTTTGGCAAAACTTGATCTTCACTACTCCAAAAGTCTTCATTTTCTTTCACATTCCTACCAAAGACTTGTTTCTTCCCTAATACCAACAGCAAGGAAGAGTGAATGGAACTTCTGCCTAAACCTCTCCAAATTATTCCCCCTTTTGCCTTACAAAACAAAGTGTATTGGGAACACCTAGTAGGCTACTTCGGCTTCAGGGAGTCCTTACTTGCCATTTCACTGGATAATACAGGCCAGATATTGGAAGACAGCTTCATGATTTTGCAGACGTACTATAACCTATAACCTTGGAAGGAGCTGGTTTCACTAGAAACTTCACAACCAAGAGTGTCATCCAGACACTCCTGAACTCTCTTGGGCTTGTTGCAATGACTGCTTCCCCGAGGAGGCCATCTGGTGACTTAGCACACTCTCAATGAAGAGCACATGTCACAAACAGGAAAGGTTCAGACACCTGGCTGGCTGGAGCCCACTGAAGGGAATGAAAAGCAGCAATGGCTGGGCATAAGATTCACATTGTCCTTCAGAAGAGCACATCTGTATGTGAAGGAAGGGGAGAACCATCCCAGGCTGCTAAGAAAGTATACTGAAATTAGTAAAAAAGACCAGATAATCAGGGTTTCACAAAATGCTGCTTAGAAAAGAGGTCACATTGAAAGATTTAATGAGAGGCACTGTAGGAGACATCATTAGCAATGGTTAAATACTGCTATCTGCAACGTGGACCTCTCCAGGCTGTTGTTATTAGGCAGTTTGGAAAGCTCTTGTTTCCAGATGCCTTATATCTTGACCTCTTTTGCCCCAATTTCAGTGTTGTGCATAAGTGAATGCTGCCCTACTTCCTACACCTATGGAGGTTAGTATTCCAAATTCCTTACTAATGATATTTGCCCTCAGCAGTAATGATTGTCCTCTTTCCACAAACACTCTGGGCATTAGTCTCAATTCTATGCATGTTCTTACACAGATTTCAACACCCCAACCTTTTTCTCCAATTCACAGAAAGCAACATATCCTCAGTTCTCCTCTCTTAAATAAATATTAATGATAATACATTCAACACCCACTTAGTTTTCCCCATCTAAGCTTTCATTTAGAGAAGACTCCTATCACAGCTCACCTGGTATCGAGTAAATACATTCTTACCTCAGTTATCTGTTGACTCCCTACTCTTTGCTCATATCTCTAGAACCTTTCAAATCAATATCTTATTTCTAATACCCCACATTTCACTGAACCACACACCTGCACACACTTGCTCTTTCATCACCTTGTTGTAGTTTTGCAAGGCCTGGTTTTTGGTAGCAGTAAGGGCTGCAGGGATGGCTCCTGTGAGAAGCTGCTGGAAGCCCCCACCATCGTGTCCTGCAGGGCCAATGTCTGGCTGGCTGCAAAGATGGACATGCTGCCGGCCAATTAAAAGTAGTGGCAACGCCTTTGTAATAACAGATTTAAGAAGGAATTCAAAACAATCCTGGTGGTGCAGTTTTAATTCCAGCCAGGAAAGAGGGGGAGAGTGAGAAGATGTGAGCTGAAAACAACGTGGAGGCACCAAGGTCAGTTTGGAAGGAGCGGGAGAAGGTGCAGGAGCCGGAGCTGAGATTCCTCTGCAGCTGGTGGTGAAGACCGTGGTGAAGCAGCTGTCCCTCTGCAGTCCATGGAGGCCTGTGGGAGTGCAGAGACCCACCTGAAGTCGTGGAGGAGCCCACACTGGAGCAGGGGAATGCTTGAAAAGGACTGCAGCCTGTGGGGGAGTGACCCACAGCGCAGCAGCTTGAGGGGGCTGCTGCCTGTAGGTATGGACTTTCTAAATAGAGAAGTTCCTGGAGAACTGTCTCCAGAGGGGACCCCACAGAACAGCAGGGGAAGATTACTCCAGTTCTGCAGCAGGAAGAAGCCACAGATGAAGAACTGACCAAAAAAACCCCCATTCTCTGTCTCTCTGCGCCATTTAGGGTAGAAGGTAGAGCTGCGAGGAGGGAGTGGGGGGGGAGAGAAGGTGTTCTCCAAAATCTCATTTTACTTTTCATTCTCCTGTTCTGTTTCTGTTAGTGTAATAAATTTACTTTCATTTCTTTAAGTAGCCTGCCTGTCTTTGCCTGTGATTTTTCTCAGGTCCTTATCTCAAACTCATGAACGCTCTGAATAATTTTTTCTCTCCTCTGTCCAGCTGTGGGGGGAGTGAGCAGGTGGTTTCCATGGGTGCCTGACCTCTGGCCAGGCTCAAACCACAACACGCCTAAACCATATAGATTATAGCAGAAGATTTTTAAAAATAACATTTTTTCCCTCCCTTCTCCAGTTCTGCATCTTTTGAAATGGTTGTCAAAGGGGTTGCCTTTTGGGGAAAACACAAAAGCAGTTTCTACTGCCTTTCAGTGTTGCAGGTCAAAGACTCCAGAAAAAGGGTGATGTGCATCACATTCATGTAACATGTTACNCTGTCCAGCTGTGGGGGGAGTGAGCAGGTGGTTTCCATGGGTGCCTGACCTCTGGCCAGGCTCAAACCACAACACGCCTAAACCATATAGATTATAGCAGAAGATTTTTAAAAATAACATTTTTTCCCTCCCTTCTCCAGTTCTGCATCTTTTGAAATGGTTGTCAAAGGGGTTGCCTTTTGGGGAAAACACAAAAGCAGTTTCTACTGCCTTTCAGTGTTGCAGGTCAAAGACTCCAGAAAAAGGGTGATGTGCATCACATTCATGTAACATGTTACTGCATCTATAGGTATGGCTATTAAAAACAAAAACAACAACAAAAAAAAAAACCCCAAAAAAATGAACAAAAACAAACAAACACAAGCCAACCCCGCAAAATCTCTTTGTTCAAAATGAACACCTTATTATTTTAAATAAGGATTAAAAACTTTTCTGTTCTTCAAAATATCTTTAGTTTACAAGAATTTAATTTTGCTTAATAGAAATACACTACATGGAACACAGGAAACTGCAAGTTTAAAGTATATCTACCAAAAAAGCCAGCTGTTCAAAACCAGACTATTTTAAGGTGCTGTGATGTAGAAGAAAGCTGTTTTACATTATCAGCTTGTCTTCCCAACATACTAAAGAAAAAACTACTTTTTAGGGCAAGATTGTTTCATTCTAACACAATCCTTTATATTATAACACCAACTGAAGTTACAACTATTAACACTGCTGCTTAAGTTCATATGTTCTCTTATACTGCATGTCATAACTTGTGCAATTGCCTTCTATCTATAGAAAATTAACGCAAAACAATACTAAGAATATATTACAGAACACACTATCTAAAGCCATCAGCTCACTGGATCTGTTCAGAACCAATAACAAATTTGTGAGCTGCAATTTTTTTTTAATAACAAAATTACTTCCAAGTAAGCAGGCACACTATTCAGTAATACTGCTTTGATTTGCAAAATACTGCACTCCTTTGTATCTACATACGTGAGATGCAAGCATGGGGAACACAGCTTGACAAATCAAACATCTTACGTTATCCATCCTTCAAAGAACCTATATGTTAAACTAATTCCAATGTACTACATGATCCCTGAAATACTGATTTGCAGGGGTAGAAACCTGTATTTGAGGCTTCCTTCCTTCTTACACAGATATGATGCTGGTGTTTCAAAAGAATATACGATATACATCTTCATTGTAGAAAAGAAAGTGCTACTAAAAACCACATCACAACTATAACGAGGCACCGAAAAAAAATGCAAGCGTGAAACCTTTTCATTCCTGCATATCCACACTGTGCAATACCATGTTTATCCTGCCCAAACAAATACAATGGCACTTGGTGACCGCTGTGAAGAGGTCAGATGTTTTAGACAGCAGATTTTGAAGAGCTTTAAAGCAAATTGGGTGGAGGTTTTTTCTGTATTTCTATGCTAGTTGCCAACATTCAGCTTCTTTTCCACTATCAGCGCAATACCAGAAGCTGTATTGTAGGCAATGGAGAGGGTCCTAAGGATGTTGGACAAAACACTTACTGACACGTCAGGAAATTTGCTTATGTCTGTGGAATAGAAGTCACTTCTGTCAGCATTAGAAAATTGCACCTAAATCAGTAAACATCTTTTGTAAAGGCAACATCCAACAAAGACGGAAAGACTGGAATTTCAATCTGTGAACACAACAGGAAACAAGAATGCATTCAGATTCTTCTACTCCTCCTGATGGATGACTGGGCAGAGGGTCTTGGTCAAGTGAATTTTATCATTTTAGTCATTACAGAATCATCAGACTAACAGGATGGCCATCTTGAACTCATCTTAGTTGTGTGTGTTTGCAGACATGCCGCCTTGATCTAACGGTGGCATACCTGAATGAGTCTCTTTAGAAAAGTATTTATAAAATATGTACTGCACCTCCTTCGATGAGGCAGAGATGTATCAATCTCTACACTACATATATTTAAACACAGGTAAGTTTTTAAAATTATTCCATCCACAAACTCAGAATTTTGCTTATCACCGGTATACAGTTTTAAGATCCTAGCGTACTCTGTGTGCACAAGTGTGAGAATATCAAGCATAAATGTACTCAGGTTTGTACTTGTAGTTCCACAGCACGAATGCATTTAAGAATTAGCCCCACAGAATGACAGGGATGTCAACTTGCAGGATCCAAAACCTACTGTGTGCATTCACAAAAGCAGACTTTGATAATCTGTCAAAACCTACACCTGCAGGTAAGTTGTAGCAAGAAAACTGCACGCACACCTCTCAAGTTTGGTGGTGTCTTTTCTAGAGTATCAGATGATAAATGCTATGCCAGCATAAAGCATTGAGTACTCAAGTCAAAAGTTTTTTGCAAGTTACTCACAAACTGAGCATATTCGTTTTTGGTGAAAATTTCTTTAATATTAGTATCTTTTTTGTAAACTAATGTTTTTGTTCACAGAGATCGAAATGTCAAAACAGCAAGTGTCAAAATATTTGAAAAAGGGTTCAATTTTGCTAGAAAATAAAGTCAATTGGCAGAGTCAAGTATAGTTAATAGAGGATTCTAGATTATCTGAGGTGGATCAGGTATAGTCACACTAGAACTTTCAAACACTTTCATGTTTCCTTCCTATTAGAGGATTAGCTAGCCCTAAATATTCATTATCTCAGTCGGTGATAAATATAAAAACCACCATGCTTCTGGAATCAGTGAATTATTTTTAAACACTTGTATCAAGATTACAATCCCTGTTTGGACTTTGTATATGAACTACAGATCACTGAAAGTTTCCTGTTGCACTGCAGCAAGAAAAGGAAATATAACAAAAGCTTTATTGGCTGCAAAGTACAGCAAGATACTTCAGTAATCTAACAAAAATGTCATACTGGAACTTGTTATAGTGAGTTCAATTTGATCTTTTAATGTAATACAGTACATTTTTATAAATTTGACATTATCATTGCAGAAGAGCATGCTAACTGAATGTTAGCAATTTATCTTTTATACATAATTATAATCTACTGTAGCTACTGTATGCAGATCTCAAAATGTTAGTACATAAAATATTCATTTTCTTTATATGAGATGAGAATGAACTTAGAAGAGCTTTGAATATAAGAATGAAATATTTGCTGTGCCTATTTCTCAAGAAATAATGAATTACACATTATTACCCAAGAAATCATTTAAATTGCAAAACTATAGTTTAAATTTACAATAAACATTATGATCAGTAATGTTGCATCAATATTCGATGAAGTTTAACCTAACCATGTTTATGCACATAAAGCCTCAAGAGTCTGCAGCAGTTTCAGCATTAATTTTTCATATTTTTGTATAAAATTGACTTAAAGGTACATCTTCCATAAATGTTTTCAGTGCAATTCTGTCAAAGAGGAAAATAAAGCTAGCTTTCAATCATTTTATACCCTAAAAAAAACCCTCAACAACTTGCATTTGCACTGCTGAAGCATGAGTAAGCCAGTTCCATTGTGCCAACTATTTCAAAGTCAATTCAAAATCAACCATAATTGCCCTTCTAGGCAGCATTTCCCTGTATCTATAGGTATAAATGTTGAAAAGCTGAATACTGGAAGATGGGGGAAGTTAAGATGAGGCAGAAGAATCTAATTATTTATAATATTTTTTCCCACTGAAGCAAAAAAAAAAAGCATAATGAAAAAATTCTAAGGGTTCCTTGCTTTCCTAGTGATCTTATAGTTTGGAAATCAGTAAATTCATGTTTTAGTATTATCCTTTCCTATAATCTTTACAGGCAACCTTGCAACAATAACTTATTTATTGATGGATTATATGAAAATGCTCCATTATTCAATGAAATAAAATTCTCTTACGTTAGAAATTGATTTTTCATGTATTGTCAACTGTAGGGAACTGGAGAAAGAACAGCACCTGAAATTATGCGTGCTTGGCTAAGCATGGTATAGTAACTGATACATTTTGGTTCAAAGACACAGTTTGTAAACTGTAAAACTGCATACAGGATACTGCTCTATGCATTTTGTTTTCTTTTTTTTTTTTTCAGATTATAACTAAAAAAAAAAGACCAAAACAAAAAACCAAACCAAACAAACAAAAAACCCCACCCCAACACAAACCAACCTCTCTATTGTAGCACAAAATAAAAATGGAGCTTCATTCAAATCCTGAATACCTTGACTGTAATAATCGACAGCTGGTTATTCAACAAAAACCTTAGCTCTTCATACCAAAAAAATTTGGCTCAAAAAACAAAAACAAAACAAAGGTACAATAAACTCTCAATAAAAGGATCTCTCGTGAGGTGACCTACCATATACTACTGCTAGATACGAGTTTCAAAAAAAACATTACATCCCATTTTCAGCACATTTTTCATAAACATGCAACTTCACTATAAAATACAAAACACTTGGCTCTCAAGAACAGCTTTATAAAGACACACTGCATCAATAAAATTTCTCTTTGTGATTAACTTTACATTGTAATAAGAACTGTATTTTCACTAATGTTTATATATCAGATTTCATATTATAATGTAGTAATAATTTGCTCTTTGTGAACATCATGTTCAGAAGGAAATATCTATACACATTAACATACTAGACTATTAAAAACTCAGTTACAGAATTTTATTGATACAGTAGATTAATAAAAACTGATAGGGGAAGATAAAATGGGTAGGGTATTCAGTACATTATTTAATAACACACTTTTAAAATTAAAATATTTTAAATCCTTTTTGAATTTTCAATGCCACTACAAGTCCAGAAAAGTCTGGCATCAATACTGAGGTGTAAAACAAAACTTCTTTCAAAATTTGCATCTCTTGTATTATTCTATCCAACATTGTTCACCTGTACAAGAAAGTAATCTAGCACCTCTGCTGATAAGTAGGTGCCTGAAGGTAAACATTAGGTTATATTCATGAAGGAAACAAAGACTTTTTTTTCTTTTTTTCACAAATAGTGGCAAAAGAAAGTGGCACTATTTGTTCAACTGACTTGTTTTTCACAGTTAAACGTCAACAAGAGTACAAATACGAACACTGACAGATATTGCTTGAGATCAATTTTCAACAAACTGTTCTTTTTTCAAATCAATCGATCCAATAAACAGTGGGGTACTGTCAGTTTAAAGCCGCAGATAAAAGCTATACAAGCACTTTATAAGTCAGAAACATTAAAAAAAGAACTATTTACAGTTTTCTTCTTTAGTTCATATGTCTACAAAGCCAGCGCACATTACACTTCACAAAAATCCACAGTTAATGATATCAACATGTGTGTGGCTAAAGCTTGTGACCTAGGGACTGCAAATGCAGGGGCAGTAGAATAGGTTTTGTCTTTTTTTCAGCAACCCCATTTGTGCACTAACAGCTTCATTCAGTCTCAAGCTTTATTTTAAAAGCATTCTTCAAAGCTTTCACCTGGAAGGCTGGTAACTACATGCTCACTCATCGTCTTTCCCTTTTGGAAGTTCTGCGACGGACCTATTTGGAGAAAAGATACTTTAAATGTCTTTACAGACAAATTTTGAAAGATTCAAGAACAAAAATATTTTGTAACAGAAAATGCTCAGTCTCACTCAATAACGTTTGAGTAACTATCTACAGTGGTATTCATTACTCATTTTAGCACAAGTACAGGTCTCAATCAATGACCAGGACAAAAATTCATTTGATGTTACTGAGCCTGCGTCCTTAACATATTCAAAACCAATCCAGTTCCTTTCTCAGAGTTTTCATACACTCAGATGCTCCAACCATCAGATATATCCAAAAGTGTGAAGGCATTCACAGTTTACTTTTCAGTATTACTACTAACTTTGCTAATGTATTTGTATGAAATAAATATAAAAATGAACTCATTTTAACACCTTTGCGTATGCTGGCAAGAAGAAGAGATCGGTTTAGGATTCTGTTCCAAGATGCCATGCGTATGTTCCAGTACTATTCACTTTGTGTGTCTGTCTGGTATAAAAAAGCTTTACTCACTGTTACAATCTAGATGAGAAGAATAGGGCAGGAGTTACCTGGAAAATAATTCCCATTTCATACTATAAAATTCTGGCCACACAGGACAGAAACTTTAAGATACTTGAGGAAAAGTGGTATTTCTCTAAGAAAAGCAGCTTCTCTGGGAAACTACAGTGCAGTTCCACTACACAGCAAGTGCAGTGGACAACCACCCCATTTGTTTTAGAGGAGGAAGGTTAAGTTCTAAGATCAGGAGAAGTCATTCTACGAACAGAGGTCATTCTCTGATCATCAATACACAGTGGACAGCACAAAGACTCAAAGAAAAGCTCTTACGTTGATTGTGGAAACTTCCTCTTCTTCCATTACTTCTTCCTGGGGAATGTCATCACTGACTGGTGAACTACTCTGAAATACGTCCATCTCTTCACTAGACTCATTCTCTTTACTGGCTGCTTGTTTGGAACGTCCCGCACGGCTACAATGAGAAGAAAAATAAAGATCAGCTTCACAGCCTCTGTATATCTGCAATACGTGTAAATCATATGAGCAAACATTCGACTTTACAAGAACAGCAGCCTTAAAATTTCATGTTAGATAATGCTGCTGTCCTTTACACCTAACAAGTTCATCCATACGTGGAATAGAAGTGAAACTAGGAGGCCGGACAACATCATTTGAAAACAAAATTCTTCCATAATAGAGGACTAGGGGTACAAAGTTGAACAATTGTGCCTCTACAGACATGGCAGATTTTACTCTTCGGTGCCAGAATACAGGCCAAAGAAGGCTGACACAACACTAACCAGTGAACAGGGAAAGCCAAACAGCCAGAGACTGAAAACCATTTGATGGTTTTCTCTCTATTCAATTCCATGAACAGATGTACTCTACTTCTCCAGGACTTCATGCACACCAAAATAACTGAATTTGAATTACTACAGCTATGTTTTTACAGACCTTATAGAACTCATATTGCTATTTATGAAATTGACACTATAATGAACCTAAATGCAAATCCTCCAAGCTATCTTAGGGATAATGAGGATAACAATACCTTAAACAGGATAACAAAGAACAATCAGTCAATAATATCTTACATTGTCTGTGTTGGTTATGGGAGTCATGCTACAAACAAGAAGCACCCATTTGCTTAAAATGAGAACTAGCTGACATCCCTCACCTTTAAAACAAAAAGCCAACTACGTATTTATCCAAACCTACACAGCTGCACCCACATTGCATCAGCACAACTCAGAATCAAACACTGAATCATCCCATTTACTGCAGACGCAGCCTTGGTGCACCCAAATTCGGTGACTTTTTGGTTGAAATGAAACCGGAAATGCAGTTCCGGGCAGACAACAGACAGACTTCCATCCCCAGTGGGAGCACAGATCCAAAACAACTGTACTCTGACACCATCACATCACACAAGTGGTAGGAATTTTCAATCCTGAGGACCACTAAAATCCAGACAAAGTAAAATCTCTCAATTGCATAGCAATTACAGTATAGTGAGGTTTCAGAACCAAGCAATATGCCATCCCTTCACACAAATTAGCCCAATTCAATCCTTCTGACAGAAACAACAGAACTGAAAAGGAAACAGAAGAATTATTCACAAGCTAGGTTCATCTTTTCATATCACAAAAATAAGCCTGTTCACATGCACTATATGATAAACAAATCTGCTGCCAGAAATAGGTTATACGCTATCAGCCCACAGGATAAACTATCACCTCAATTTGGTCAAAATCCCAAATTTGTATGCCAAATCCATTCCCAAGGAGTACAGAAAGCTTTAAGCATTTGAATATTCTATCTTGTGGTACACAGTGCTGATCAGTCTATTAACTTTCTTCAGTTAAAACTGCTGTAGATATGTATGCAGGAGAGGGAAAAAGCCTTGACTACAATGCACTGTGAAGACTGAGAAATCACTACTGTCTCACCTTTTTCTTGCAGATTTGGAAAGAAAAGCTGTTAAAATTTGAGTGGTCTGATCAAACAAACAAACAAACACAACCCATAATATTTTTTTAATGAAATCCAGAATAGACCCAACAATTTTGAACACTGAAACAACTTACTTGGGCTTCTCATGTCAGCAACAGCATACAGACACATAAATGAGAGTCATGCCTGTTACTGATCATGGGTAGGGATATGGGTTACTTTTGGCTTTAAATGGAGTAAAGAAACACACCAACTTCACTGAGAAAAGCTGCTTAAGTATTTAGCAAAGGGCATCTTTGACAAACACCACATAGCACATCACCCAACAATAACTTGTTGGTATTTCTTCTCTGCAGGGCAGTAGCAGTTTCCAGCTCTTGTTCTACTGCATGAGTAGCAGTGACTTCTGTAGTAACCAAGACAGTGTTGGGTCCTGTGTTTCTGCTTACAGAGTAAAGGAGCAGTAGAGGTCTGACCTGCGGCAGGGAAACAGAACACTGGGAAGGTCGGGATACTGTGTGTGCAAAATGTCAGATCATGTGATCCGGTGTGAAACCAGAATTTGAAATGAGGGTACAAGCTTGTTCAGGCAGAGTTCTCTGGTAGGAAAGATCTCTGGTGTAAGGCAAGTCAGTACGTTGCACTGCCAGAGAACACCAATGTGATGCTAACTAAGCCCAGAAGCCAGAAAAACAGAGTAATACAAGACCATCAGACAGTAGATGTTCCCAAACAGTGCCCAAAGGAGTATATCATCAGGCTCTGGAAAAGTAAATATGCTCCATGTGCTGCAGCGTGATACAAATGGGCAAATAACCACTTGTACACCTCTGCTTACATCTATTATCTATACATGTACAGAAAAGGTAGCGATACCTGTAGTTTCTTAGAGCAGGCACAAGAAAAAAGCCAGACAGTGTTTACCTTCATTTTGGAGCTTAATGCTCCTCAGTTTTCAGAAGCTACTCCCATCACTGATCACAACACATTTTATTCACATGGAAATGATCAAGTGGATAGTAAGAAGGTCACAAATTAGAAAGTCAACATTGATTTAAAGAGAATCAGAGCAAACTTAATTCCCCACAATACTGTTCCACCACAGTAACAATTCAATTTTTCCCCACTATCCAAAACAAATAAGACCACTTTTCTCTCCTTAAGTCCTAATAAAGCCCTATCTTCAAGGCCCTTGTGTGCTTTATTGACTTTTCTCCTAGAAATGCAAAGCTATGTATATGTTACCTGAGCACATTAAAACTACTTGCAGCTTCTTCCTCTGGTTTGAGATGCCCTAGGAAAAGCAGCTAAGGAAAACATTTTAGAAAAAACAATGGCAATTTATTTTCTTAACCATTAATTACAGTATTCTGAAATATTTTTAGTAAATGTTTGCTTGGGGGCACAGAGGCATATTTTTACTTTTCACTAAATACAGATTTAGAACACTTACACTTTTTTTTGCTGTGATGGTGGTGCTTGTGATGACCTTCCTCGTCTTTTCTGTGGTGTAGACTGTGCTGATTCAACTGTACTAGTTTCAGATGGTTCTGCTCTGTTTTGAGGAAGACCCAAATTGCAAAGCATCAAATTATAACTAATGTCCAAAGAAAAAAAATATGCAGCTTACAAGAAGATACAGACTTACCTCTGCTGTGTTCTTTTTGATGTCCTATTTTGCCTGCCTTTTGGTTTTTGTTCAATGTTTTCAGTTTGCCTTTCTTCCTCCTCCTCCTCCTCTTCCACTGTAGCTGCTGGTGGTTGTTTTTTTTTGCTCCTTTTTGATGACTTTGCCACTGGTTCTTCCTTTGGTGTGGCCCCGTTATTTGTTCTGGTAGGGCGTCCTCTTCTCCCTTTCTTTGGTGGACTGTTCTGTTCATCCTCACTTTCTATCACATCTTCTTTTAGCCTTTTCTCCTCTTGCCATTGTGCTTCATCAGCTTCTGAAACAACTGCAGGTCTTTTCCGTCCCCGTTGACTACCTCTAAGTTTCTGCTCTTGACCCAGTTTATTTAGGTCATCCATGCCTAGTTTCTCTTCTGAATCTGTGATAGCTGCCTTCTTCCTTCCTCTAGGCTTCTCCATCTCTGACTGAAAAGGTACGAATACACCATTAAATTAAAAAATTAAACTGCCATATTAAACAGTCACATGAAGAAACTTCCTCCAACAAGACAAAGTCTTGTTACACAAAGCTGTCTCAGATTGTCTACCATATCTATTTTAAAGACTTTTGCTGAAGTATAAACACATACCTACATATAAAATATCAGACAAGAGGGGAAGATTATTTGATTTGACATTTGCTTTTAGAATTACAATACAATTAAAATTTTCTTTGGTGGTTTATTTTTCTCTATTCTGATACAGGTATAAATACTGCTTAAGATAATATTTAGCCTGCATATAATTTCTTTTACATATTAAAGCACTATATGTAACTGAGAGTCCAAATAATGTTTTATATCCTCATTAGGAACCTTTATTATTACTGATCTACGGATATATAAATCCATTGGTAAGAATTAGTATGGATACTACCACTCTCCAAAGTCTAAGTAAAGGGACATGATTTAGTGGTGGACTTGGCAGTGCTGAGTTAATGGCTGGACTTAATGACCTTTAAAGGTCTTTTCCAAACTCCAGAATTTCTATGACAAACAAAGAAACGGAACCTTTTTTTTACTGTGTTTTCATATCCAACTATGAACACATTTTTCAGTAGTTTACAACATAAACTCAGTTTCATGTTTCAGCATATTTTCTTGAATGATATCAAATATCACATTCATTTTTATTTTAATGTCCTGGTGACTTAAAATGAAACATTTGCAATGCAAACAAACAGCTCACCCTTACAAGATCAGAGTCTTCCCTTTTGTCAGTTTTCTTTCCTGGTAAGGGTGAAGCCAGTGTGAATTCTTCATTTTCACTGTGGTCCATTTCAGTACTGTCAAGCCTAGAATGAATAAACATGTATTCCCCTCATTTATATAATAAATTGGGCAATCATTAAAAAAATACTAAGAACAACAATCTCCACTAAAAAAATCTATTATTAAACCATGAATAATTCAGCAGATGGAACCTTTCACTGTAGGCACTTTAGGTACCACCTATCACAAACCAGAACATCTAAGTCTCAAGACAAATGTTTTGATCATAAACCACGTTCAGTTTTCATTTTATACTGGGAAAGACAAGCAGCTTTTTGAAACAGAAGAGTCTTACTGAGTTGCAAGAGATCTGTGTTTATGCACATTTGCCTACACTTTCCTATACCTATCAAAGATCCCCACAGACAGACCAGGCAAAGCACACACACTTTCCTACGGTGAGGTTTAGGCAATAAAACGGCAATTTAAATTTCCCTCTGTATTCTGTTGCTTTTTACAGCAGCAATTTAATTATTTCAGTTTCTACAAATGTAAATGTGGACAATAATGCCTCCTGCATATGTAAAACACTGAGACCCACAGATAAAAGGTAATGCACAAAAGCCAATACACAAGTCATTTAATTTCATCCACCCTGGGGTAGGTGGAAGCAACATTTTTAAATACCACTGCACACTTTCTAACGGGAAGAAATATTCTATGTGTTGAAATGAAAAGTGGTATTCAAATAAACAAACGCAGCTCCCTGGCCTGGGCACTGCATAGTGAGTGAAAGATGTTCTCACTCCTACAGTGTAAAATTTGTAACAACTGGGATGCAATCAGAAGCTTAGGTTTTATAAATCATCTCAACACATGCAAATCTGCCTGTATATATTCAGACAGACTGAACTGGGAATACAGTGCATCCTGAATCAGTACCATCACTTCTCTTTGTCTTTGGCACCTCCTCTCAAAACACTAATCCCTTTAACTTAGGGGAACTGGAGAGGTCATGAAGATGACAGGACATAGTGGGCTGTGAGTGCAGCATTTTTAGAAATTTGATCTCAGATTTGTTTTGCTGGATATTGAGAAGGATCTGGAATCCACCTCTCATTAGCCCATAATGTAGTTCAGCATGGGAGCCTGCATGGCTTGTAAGAAATAAGCCTGTCTGCAGACTTTCTAGTGGAGAAATACTTCTTGTAAAACATTGCACAACATATAAAATTAATATTAGTCACAGAAGTACCAAATGAGAAGACTTATATTCAAATATAACATTTTCTAAGTCTTGAAAGAATGTGAAAAAGTAGAAAAAATATAAATGGTGGAGGCTATGCAATCTCTCAATGTCTGTGAAAAACAATTACTGACAATGTGACTTTCAGTTAAAAAAATGAACATAAGATACAGTAACAGATTAATAACCTACAAAACTGACACAAAATAAGCTATAACTTGTAAAGGTAGGTAACTGGAAGATTATTTGTGTAGTATTACAGTACATTCACCTCTTCATCACAAAACCAATCTAAAATCCAAAAATGTTTGTCTGCAAAGTCCAGCAAAGCGCAGGACTAGTCCTGCAGGACCACCACAATGGCCTAGCAGTTCTCAGGGGCTGCGATGTGTTTGTGACACTGCAGGCAGGTTCCCAGGGACTGCAGTTGTGTGTATACAGACACACATATACATGTGTGCATACAGACGTGTGGGGAGGTATATGTCTACCTACATAAAGAACACCCCAAAAAACCCTAGCCCTGCCCTCCAAAATCAAAACATATAAGGCTCTCTTTTCCTTCTTCAGCCAATTCTAGATGTAATTTGTTTCTGGTTTTTATTTTTTTTTAAAGGAGTTAGCCAAATTCATGGATTCAGTTATACCAATGTGGTATAACTTCAGTATAAGATAAAAGAATTCTGTCTTTCACTTAGAAGACATTTGGGAAGTATTCAAAGTTTCCATTACAATTATTTGAAGTATCAAAGATCCTTTGTTGTCTACCAACCTCCCTTTGATCCTTCCTGGAGAGCTTGGATTTGAACTGCTGCTGGCATTGCTTACAGTTTCCATTCGTGAAGATTTGGATTGAGACTGCTTGCCTGCTGACGAAAGAGGCTTATTAACTGCTCCAAGAACATTGGCTGCTTTGGGCTGAAACCAAAAATATATTTCCTTTATTTTAAGCTACACGTTCAGATATTGTTAACATGTACTATGCTTAAAATATTCACAGATTTCACTTTCTGCCATCATTATCTTAACACAAAGTGATAAACATTTTCATATGAAAGCTTAAACAGGCACCAGAAGGAAGTTGAAGAAGCTGCAAATAGCTAGCTGCCACCAATTCTGGTATTCTTCTTTCTACCCTTAGATTCTGTCCTCTTCTCATTGGTAGTACCATGTGCTCACCTGACCTTGCAGTAAAGCCACTTCATCACTTTGCTTTCTGCTGATTTATCTGCCTGAACCAGCTCACCATCTGGATCAGGCGAGCACCTGTCCCAGCAAAACAGAAATAGCAGGAGGACAGCCCTTTCAGCAAAGGAGACATTAAACTGGCTTAGGTGCAATGGCAACCACATTAATTTCAACTGGGAATGAAGAGAATCTCAAAAGCTAAATACTGTGGAGAAGATTCTGGTACTTCCTGCACAAATTCAAAACTATTAGGCTTTTTGTAAGTGCCACGATTTCCAGACACAATTTCAATATTAGATTCTACCTATGTCTACAGCTAAAAAAATTCAATATGCATATTGTATCAGCTCTGGGTGTTCCTTTTTCAGAGCTATGGACCATGGAGTATAACCACCATTCTGGTTATACTTTTATAGCCAGAGGGACTTTTACACTTACAAAGATTCACTCTGCACTGAGCACAAAAAAAAGGCATATGCTTTCCAAAAATAAACTTTGGAAAACAAAATCCATTTGCATCTATTAGTTTAGAATTAAACGTTAACCAGTAAGTGTATGCTGAAAGAGCTCAAAAGCAAAGAGATTTTCAAAACCTCACTGAACTGGACTTTCTACTAAGGAGGGACTAACATGGCCTGCACTAAACAGCTCCTCCCTTACCACAGAACCTACTCTCAAAGCCTTGCTGACCTCAGGGTTCCTTGCTTATATTCACCCCACTAACATCCACTCAAGCCAATCTTCCATTTGCAAAAATAAGACTTCCTAGACCAACTTTCATTTCATGTTCCTCTCCTGATAGGTAAGAAACGAAAAATGTTGGTGTTCAAAAACACCTCTGCTGTTTGTTACAAAGTTTCAAAACAATACAAGAGCTAGAGTATGTGGCACTACAAAATGAAAATAATGTAACAGTTAACTTAGGATTCAAAAGAATTTCAATGAGGATCTATTCCAAACCGTAAATGTTGACTTTCAACTTCCCAAAGAGATGTTCATCTGCTTTTTTTCCTAGCTTGTATTACTCCTTCATTAGTAAGTTACTAGCTCACAGCTAATGCTTCATGACCAAAGTTAAGGGTAATGAATATGTTGCAATTCTTTCTTTCACAAGGTAGCAAATTAATGTTTTGTCATCTAGAACAGGACTCATTAATCCAGATGAAAACTCCAATTTGTAATTTCCATTACTAGATTTTAATTTTATTCTAAAGAGTACCTGGATTTACTTTTAGTGAAGAAAGAGCACTGCCATTCAGTACAATGCATATTCTGAAAGAACAAATTAACAAAACTGTAGAACAATCAGTTATCTTGTAAGATACTGCAAAATGGTATTCAGCTTTGACAAAGATTAATTATGTGATTTTTAAAATAATTGCTAGTAAGAGTGTTCCATAGCTGTCACTTTGTATGCATTGTAGTCTTTTGCAGGAAAAAAGGTTAACCATTTTGTAAACTTTACAAATATTATGGGTTGTATTGGGGTTTTTTTGGACTCTCTCCTTTTAAAGACGACAGGCTTTGCCTACTGTTGCCACAACCCAGCATAGACAGTAGCAGTTTTCCCTTTTACCCATCTCTTTCTCTATACCTAGAAATAATCTGTTCTCTTAAATACAGTGTTGCATTAACTACATGCTAGTTTTCTTTAAAAAACAAAACAACAACAAAATCACAAAGCAAACAAACAAATAAAACTGTCACAAAAAAAAAAAAAAAGAAGACAACAAACCAGAACTGCAAACACAGCACCAAAACTCAAACCCCCATACCATACCCATACCTACCTTTCCAGGGGTGAAAAAAGACTTCATTTCCGGAGGAAGATAATTTTTGGTGTTACTGAAATTCTGTAAAGGGCAATTACAGCAATAACCAGTGAATTATATATATATATATATGTGTATATACATACACACACACACATAATCTGGAGATTGCACTGGAAGAATTTTTCTTACATCATTTATGCTTTTGAATTTTTTAAACCAGAACAGTAAAATAGGAGAAGGGGGAGTAAAGAGGGAAAAGACATTGGTGTGTGCACACATATATATTTATGAAAGCATATACATACATCTACAATATAACATGGAGATGTCTGAAATTACAAGAAATATTTAAGAAAAGCAACCCTAACTTACAACTAACAAGTATTTAAACAGACAAGAAAAATTAAATGCCAAAGTATACCTTGTCAGGTTGAGTAAAATATCTGGCTGGAAGTACGGGGTCTTTAGGGGATTCCAAACTGTACGTTGTACTCTTTGACATAATGATGTTCATTGCCACATCACAAACTGTATATAGTTTCTGTAAATAATAAAATTTAAAAACCAAATAACACTTCAGAAGTTTATTGCAAATCTTGACCAAAGACAGGGTATCTTTTGAGCACAGAACTACAAGAACTCATAGTTTAAAAGCAATCATCTTAAACATTTAACACTAGCCTGCATCTTAAACTGTGTATCTCAGGATACTGAAATACAGACACTAAAGGCAAAAGCATTTTATGTCTAACAGTGAACACAGCTGGTTTTCATGGTCTTTCTACACTTAAGAATAGCACTTGCCATAGCTTCTAAGGCAAAGCTAAAACAAACAAATGAACACACACCCCACCAACCCACTATCCAAAACTCATCTCTGTGAGAGAAGCAGAAAAGTGACAAAGATATACATTACGTGATGCTAAAACACAAAAAAGTTTTGATGCATAAACTGCACAATACACACAAGAGATTTCTAATGTATTTTTCTTCCTATATTAAGTTTACTCTTGCCCTTTAAAAATAAAATACTAAAAAGCACTTTAGTAGATGATTTAAACAGTAAATTTTATAGTTTACATCTATTTAGTGTTTAGTAATTTTACTGAGACAGAAACAGAAGGACTGAAAACTATTATGACTCCGTTGCAAATGTGCAAGAACTACTGAAGCACAGGAAAATATCTACCATCTAAACTAAAACAAATATAATCATTCAGTATACACAGTACTATCTCATACATACAATTCTATTGAAAGACATTTTGAAGTTGGTGTATTAACAAAAAGCAACTACTTTCCATAAATAGGCCAGAATTAAATGCAATTTCCAATCAAAAAGTATCACCTACTTCATTCATTTTTTGATCATCTGGTCCTTGAGCATCCTTAGTCTGTTTGATATTTTCTACCATTTTTCTGATAAATGCATGACTATTGTTTTCATTTTTAGCCATTAATATTTCCAGTATGAACCACAGGCACCTAAAGGAGAAACGCAGAGAATAAAAGTACAAAACATGAATAAAAAGTACAAAAGAAATTATTTTAAAAAGCACGTTTGAAAAAGTGATTTAGTCTAGGTTTTACTGAATTTTGAATTTGAACTTGTCTAACTCTGGGAAAACAATTCCTTTGGAAAAATGAAATGAAGATGAGCAGAAGGTGAAGGGTTCCTCTGTAAAATAATACTAAATAATACTAAAAGAGCATCTATACTATTTCTCACAGTATTTTACTGAAGTAACTGCCATCATTATGCACACGGGACTGTGTAACAGGGTACTACAATGAATTATAATAAAGTTAGAAATCACACTATTAAAAGTAGTCTTACTCTTTAATGTCCTTGAGTTGTTCAATGTCCTGGACTTTGACATAATCTGGGTCATGAGCTAGAAGGTGGATAGTATAAGGAACAACATACTCTGGTAGCAGTGATAACAGTTTCTCTGAAAAGCAGAAGAAAGATGCATCAAAAAACCACATACCAAGAAATATGCTCTTCTACCCAAGAGGAAAGGTAAAATTTTGAGGTCAGCATGAATTAAAGTATAAACACGTGTGGGCCTATAATTTCTTTATGATATTCCATTTCCTGGTTCATGTGCACATCTTTCATGCATGCAAGAATTCAGACTTTAAGTATCTCTCACTCAGGGCTCTAGCTACCTTGAGAATACAGCTACAGTCACCTCCTACTCCTAATCCCTTTCTCATTTCAACACCTGCATTCTGAAGGACTTTGAAATGCAGAAGCGATGCTAGATCACAAAATCCATGTTAACGGCAAGATGTGAGACCAGCACAATTGCAGAATAAGGTGTTACTATTTCTTTGGACATTGCAGTGAACAGCCTTGCTGTCAAGAGAACAAACAAATGCTCTTTGCAGGGCCTTAGCTGTCAAACTGCCACAATGTTTTCCAAAGCCATAGCCTACCTTACCTGTTTCAAGAAGGAATGGGAGGTCCCATGAAAGCTGTAACAAAGTAATAGTGGACTGAGTTTGGAAGGCTCAATCCCACTAAAACAGAGCAGCACAACTGTACTATGACATTCAAAGCATTCAAAAATTTTTCTAGCATCCTCTGAGACTTTTAAGTAAGCCTAAGTAAGGACTGCAAGAGAGTCTTTCCTACATCATGACAGTCAGAAGGCCTGTTTCCCTCAGGCATTCAAAAAGTAAGGGTTGTTGCCAATTGCCCTCTCAGAGTTATGATCACAAAACACACATGCCGTAAGGTAGTAAACTCCCTGAACCAACCAACGCCATGCAGCATGAACTTCAGCACCTCAAAGTTTGATGAGGACCATCAGAAAAAAAAAAAAAGATCCTCTCCCAGGGGGCAAGGACAACAGAAGGAGAAGCACACCAAAAGTAAAAAAACATTTTGCAGCAAACACTGCTTTCTTTAGCCTAATGCCTGAGAGGAACCAGAGGACACCCAGCACGCCTCAGTTATGAAACCTGTCCTCTGTGCAGCAGGCAAGACTACAGGCATGCTGGCACTCCGTGGGTACTGCTCTGGCACAAGCATCTCACCTTTAGTGCTTGTGGCAAATGCAATGTCATAGTATTAACACAACTATGGATAAACACTTGACTGTACATATGAAAAAGGGAAATTCCTAATTTTGCTTTTGAAAAATCACACAGAGATAGTAAGTGCATGACCAAGTCTGGAAAATCTTTCAGTAAACTTTTACCTATCCCATATTCAGTTATGAATAAGTCCAGACACTGTAAATCATTATACACTGATAATACTTGAAAACAATTTTAAAATACATTAGAACACTAACATTTTTACCTCCAATATATGTATTCATATGAGATGTGCTTGACAAATACTGTGCACATCAAATAAAGTACACCATTATTGCAGATTTTACAAAACTAACAAAATAATTTTCATGCATCAGTCAAGTCTTAATCTATCCCTTTCTTAGAGCTCTGCATAAACAGGGGTAATGCACAGTCTATATAAAATAGATATCATAAATAAAAACACCCTATGTCCTTCTATTTCAAACTGTATTTATGTAATTAAAATCCAGTGTACTTCACAAAGCAGATTTTAGTGGTTTTGAATTGATACTGCACTATTAACTTTAAAAACATCCTTTACTTCTTCAAGCACTGTCCCACATTTTAGCCAGCAGCTGTTCACATTACTAAATAAAAAAATGAGGATGTGGCAGGGAAGAAAAAGAACATAATTATGACTTCAGAATGGTAGCAAAATTGGCTTGCCTTAGACATGTCCCAGACAAACCAACCCACAATTATTTGTACTAATTAGCAACTTCAATAGAATGCTCATCAAGAGCTCATAAACGACTCAGTTTTTCAGTAACTTCCTGCCTTGAAGAATTTCTAAAATAACTATAGCAATAATTCCAACTGCGTCTGGAAAATAAAATGAACTAGTTCCAGACAAAACAGGAAAAGAACAAATACTGACACATATTATATTTAATCCCTGTCATGACAAAAATTAGAGAAAAAAATAGGAAAAAATCAAATCGAATTTTTATCTCTAATGAAAGAAAAAGGCAACCTGAAAGGTAGGGGGGCTTTGCTACCAGCACATAAAACTGCAATGTGTCAAAACCCTTCATGACAGTCCTTTATGAGCCTTTAGGAAGAAAACTTGTTAAAAATTAATCTTTACTCTTATGATTTTTCTGATTACTGACTTTTCAGTAAAAGCCCATAATGAGAAAACAAAAATCCCTATGTAAGATGTGTCTCTACCCAGATGAAACTAGTAACAGATACACCATCAAAGTCAGTCTCTTCTTGAGTGGCTTCCACTCTGAATAGCATTTAGAGAATTTAACAGGGCTCAGAATAATTCCTGCCAGCCAATAAAAGGCTAATGTGGAAGAAAGAGGCATTTTACTGTCCGGTACCAGTCCTTAGAAAGTTTTCCTCAGGCAGGGTATACAGAAATTCACCGTATTTTCAAAAAACACTGAAATCCCCCCAAAAAATCCAACAGCTATCCTCCTCACCTATACCTAGTGTACAAGACAAAATGTATCACAAAATCACACATTTACAGATTCAGAAAAATAGCTGCAATAATCAAGGATGCAGATTTCCAAAGCAGGTACTACTGTCATTACTACCCTGAGTTACTGCACGGTCAGCAGGGAGAGTGGCAGAGGGAGACACACATTTAAAGATTGCGTTGTTACCAGAACTGAGCTTTGGCTATTTTTGGGTATTTTAGGATACAAACAGTTCAAGATATTTGATTTGCTGAAAGCTCAGACTGGTAAATCTGAATGGCATAAAGTTAACATTGTAATCCTCAAAAAATCCTGCAATCTATATTTAATCCAGACTCCTCATGGATTATAGCACATGTCAAATCAATGGCACCACTCATTTAATCAAGAAAAAAATTATCAGGAACACTATGAGGTCCTACTGGATAAAGAGAATCATACACACCTCTTAATTTCTTCTACAGATTTTTGATAGCAACTTCGCAGAACCTATTTTAAACATATGAGAATTCTTATACTTTCCATCTATATAACTAAATAGAGTTTTCAACTTCCAAGAAGAATAGTCTTAAAATGACTTAGAGGTGTTTGTTCAATTTATTTTTCTTTTTTACATGTTATTGAGGTGGGAGAAAAGTACCACTCTTTTTTCTTTAAGTCTAATTAACAATACACGAAAGGCTTTCTCTGCAGGCTTATTCTCTGATCAAAGTCTATGGGGATAAGAAAGACTGCCTCACGTGGCTAATATAAAGTGATTTATAAACACAGAAGAAAATCAGTTATCTGACAGCATCTGTGAGATCAGATTCACAAAACAAGTCTGTTTATGCTAAAACAAGATGAAAAAAATCCCCTTCATTTCACAAAGTTCAAACCATCAGTTAATCTTTCAAAGAAGCAAAACTTTCAAGAACCCTTATTCAAAAATGCCTACAGCTCTTCCTAAAGGTCTGCTTCTTCCTGTGACCATGTACCGGTGCTGTAATACTGTATGTGTGCAGTTTTAAGTCAAAAGGATTGATTTAATAAAAGAAAAATAGCTAATGTAAGTCCATAATAACTTCCAAAGCATTCCCACGATCAGACTGCTGGCATTGAGAAGAGAATTGCATAAACTCATCCTGAAGTGCCTACAAATATAGCCCTTTGCCAGCATAACACAAGATGCTACTCAATATAGCAGTGCAAGGAGTCAATTTAGTGCAGCATTTATGTCATTAAAGTTACATATTACTAATTACTGAAGTAAAAGTAATCATTGTTACTTCACTTCGAACATTATTAACCATGAAGTTCAAACAGTACACACATAACTGCCTTGAAAAACTACTTCACTTCCAATATATTTAGGCATATACACTTGCACAGTTTTTAACAGAACTGAAAGACCTCAGAAATGACTGTTAAAAAAGATTAAAAATTAAAAGAAACCCCACACAAAAGCAAAATTAGAAAAACTGAAAATTGTCAGTTTTCATTAGATACCTCTAATTGAAATTAACAGTGGTTCTACGTATAAAAACAGACAACCATCAATGTTTTCGGTCTATTCACATTTACATTTGAACTGTAGCACTTGTACCAAAAAGCGACTTCTATTCTCTTACCACTAACTGCTGCATGTTGCTTCAGATATTCCCTTCTGACATTTATGTTCTTCACAAGGCACTGCCTAGCATGAGCTCTTCTCTCTTTCACGGGATCTTTTGCACACAGTGCACAAATAGCCATATATTCTAGTGGCAGCCGTAGTCTAGAAAGGCCTTTGTGAAGTTTCTGAGCAAATATTTGTCTCACTTGGTAACATTCATCCTATTAAAAAAAAAAAAAAGGCAAAACCAAAAAAGATAACAGTAAACTTTTCTAAAAGCAATACAGACTGTGAAATAAAGCATGGAAGTTCAGGTAAATATGCCAAATCAATTAGACCTTGAAGCCACTGAAACATAGAAATTGCAAAACTGTTTTTTTAATGCCAATTCAAAACAATATAATTGAATTAATCAGTTGAAGCTTCCTTTATGCTCAGAAGAAGAGTTAAGGTGCAAAAATTACACAGGGAAATAACGCACTCAAGACCCAAGGCCTAATTTAGCATAGTACTAAGGCATGGAGTTACTGAATTTGTTTACAATAGGGCCACTTGCTTTGTGAAAACAAAGTTAAAGATCAGCACAAAAACATTTTAGCCACCAGTAACCACCACGTTGATTTTACTGCTATGATTTCACACATTTTCCTCATGACATTAACATTAAAAACTGAATAAAATTCAACAGAATTGCCAGGTAAGGTGAAACACTGAAGAGAGTACCAAGCATCTCCATTATAATGTGGAAACCTGTAAACTACAACTGACCAGACAAGAGAATAACCTGTGTCTAAGAGCTGCCAAACCACACAAGGTAAAATAATATGAAGACAGCAATTGTACTTCTACAGTTCATTAGGCAATATATTTCCAGAAAAGGCATGAATTTTAAATTTTTTTGTGGGTATAAAAATAACCTACATACACCATTTAATATACCACAAACCATTTACTAACACAGGACAAGGAAGCTTAACAGAAACACGTGCAGAAAAGAGTTAGAAGAAAACATACAGAAAAGCTTAAGGTAAACAAGGCCACCAGAACAGCTTGGCACATTTAACCTGCCAAAAAAGGTCAAGAGGAAAGACTTGTTATCTCTAAATATGAAGAAAAAAAACATTAACAGGAATAAGCAGCTATTTTAGTCGAATGACAGTTTTGAAGTCAGAAAAGATGGAAGAGGGTTTCCAGCTATCAGTCAACTGCAAGTGCTGAGCCAAAACCTAGCCACTGGAAACACTGACTCTGCTAAATTTGCAAATAGCATCAGAAAAGATCATGCATTAGATAAAACTAGCCTCCCTCCTCCCCCAGAAAAAATTAAATCCAGGCTTCAATCAAGCCCCATTTCCTTTTTGTGCTTCAAGCAATATTCCCCCTCTATGGACTGAAACTCTGAAACACCTGCTGTAGCCAGAGTTGAAGCAACCCAAGCCCACAAACCCAAACCATGAGATCTACTCAACATCTCTTGCCTCCTTATAGCAAATCCACCCCCCAGGAGAAGGCTAAGATACAGCCCTCTTTTCCTTCTCAGTGGCACCTAAGTCTACAGCCTCTAAGAAGCTTAGAAGAGACTGATGCCTAGTTGGTGTATCACCAGGGAAGCATCTTCTCTTTGCCTCAGAGGACAAGGGAGGTATAGTTCATTGTCACTGATGGTGTTGTGTGGCCAGTTGGAATGATTATCATTTCTTTATCTTTTACTATTGAGAATAACCTTAAGTTCAACTCAGTTACCCTAGTTCACTAAGAAGAAGAGGGACAAAATACAACCAATGTATGTTATTTTTAATAGCACACAAACTCCATAAATTAATCCAATTTTATATATCTGAGTCTCTGAACTTAATGCCAGTTCATCAGTAGTTCACCATTTAAAAGCATTTTTAAAGTAGGTATTTGCAAAGTGTCGAGTACCACTCAGACACAGCTCTGACTCATCAATTACAACACTCTGAGTTGACAAAGAAAACTGTAAAAGCTCTGGGATTTTTTTAAAGAAATGAAACTTATGCAATCTACAAGACTTATTCCAAATACAATTAAATTACATTTTCAGCAACAAAGCTTACCAGATCTTAAATCTGGTCTTAAAGCCTGTTAAGTACTGAAGTACTGTGCTCAGTTATTTTCCTCTCTCTTTAAATATGAAGCTCTGCTGACACCAAAATTTGTTCTGCAGATCTAAGAAGTCAACTGCTGGTACGCCTACGAGATTGGCCAAACACATATGTAATTTATTTTAAAATTAATAAAACTACATGCATTTCACAATCATAAAGTCCCTGTTTACCAGAGCCACTTTTGTACAGCAATTAATGACAACACTTAATTATGTGTTCTGCACTCTAATCACTACATATTACAAAATGGCACTATCAGAGGGGGAAAAAAAGTGCTGGCACAGAACCATAGCAGAACCTGTGCAACCATTACAGGCCTTAAAATGTAAGTTTTTTCCTTTTGTTTAATGTGCTATCTGATCTGCCTGCTTAAAGAAACTTTGCTGTGAATTAAATAACACAAAACTAGAGTTGGCCTTGTTGTCACTTGAATGTCATAATTTGAGGCTAGACTTGATAGTGTTAGGAATAAATAAACTTTTACAGCAATCAGTATCTACCATCAAGAAAAGGATTCCAATACTAAACACTCAGAAAATAAACATATATGTATGCGTATGTGCACGTCAGTATCTCAAAAAAACCAGATTAATACAGTACCACTTATAAGTGAAAAAGTCATTGAAACCATTACAGCTACTCTGCATCTGAGCATCTTAATCAACAGTGAGACCTCAAGAACATCTAAAAAGCTATTTGTAAATAGCTTTAAATAGCTGTAAATCCATTAGGAGCTGCAGTAAAAAGGAAAAGCAGAATTCCTGTCCTGACAGAGCTTACAATCTAAATTCTAGAAAACAACTTAGCAAGTCACAAAAGGCAAAGAAATATCAATAAATGAAGAGGGATAAGTGACAGAAATGATATTATCGAGGAACAAATTCTCCTGGAAGTGATGTCAAGGCATATGGATATCCACAGGGAGGGGATTACACAGAGCCAACATGGCTTTAGAAAGGACAAATCGTGGTCAACTGGTCTAACCTTTTACAGAGAAGTGACTGTGTAAATGGATAAGGAATGAGCAACTGATGTCACCTACCTGGATTTCTAGAAGGGCTTTGACACAGTCATACACAACATTATTGTCTCTAAATTGCAGAGATACGGGTTTCATAGACGGACAACTCAACTGAGGAGAAATTGGCTGGATGGTCATGTCCAAAGTATTGCAGTCAAAAAAATGAATGCTCAAATGGAAACCAGTAACAAGTGGTCAAATGGAAATCAGTAACCACAGTAATCTGTGGTGCCCTCAGGGGGGAATACCGGGCCTGGCATTGTCCATCTTTATTAATTACACAGATAGCAAGACTGTGGATGATACCAAGACGAGTGGTGCAGTTGATACCCTGGAGGGAAGCAATGCCATCCAGAGGGCCCATAGGAATATCATGAGGTTCAGAGGTCCACGTGCAAGGTCCTGCACCTGGCTTGGGGCCATCCTCAATATCAATACAGGCTGAGGGATGAAGGGATTGAGAGCAGCCCTGGAGAGAAGGACTGGGGTCACTCGTGGATGAAAACCTGGACATGAGCCAGTCATGTGTGCTCGCAGCCCAGAAAGTCAACTGTGTCCTGGGCTGCATCAGAAGGAGAAGCAGCCAGCAGGGCCAGGAAGGGGATTCTCACCATCTCCTCTGCTCTAATGGGACCCCCATCTGGAGTCCAGCTCTGGGTCCCCATTAGAAAACAGACATGGAGCTGTTAGAGCAGACCCAGTGAAAGGCCTTGAAAATGATCAGAGGCTGGAACACCTCTCCTAGGAGGAAAGGCTGAGAGAGCTGGGGTTGTTCAGCCTGGAGAAGAGAAGGCTCTGGGGAGACCTTATTGTGGCCTTCCAATATATGACAGGGGCTTATTAACAAAGCTGGAGAAAAACTTTACCTGTTCCTGTAGTAATGAGACAAGGGGCAACAGTTTTAAACTGAAACAGGTGAGGTTTAGATTGGATATAAGGAAGAGATTTTTTTTTACAGTGAGGGTGGTGGGACACTGGAACAGGTTGCCCAGAGAAGTTGTGGATACCCCGTCATTGGAGGTGTTCAAGGCCAGGTTGGATGAGGTTTTGAGCAACTTGGTGTAGTGGAAGGTGTCCCTGACTATAGCAGTGTAATGAGATAATCTTTACAGGTTCCTTCTGTCCAAAGTATGCTATAGCAAAATGTGATACTAACTGGTTTATAAATACTGATAACCTTATTATATTGTACTAATTTAAATCTCATCTCTCAAAATTCCCTTTTGAAAACTGAGGGGAAGTAAGCATTAGACACAAAGCAATCTATTAGCAATATTCACAAACAGTTAAGGCTGTTACATCTGGAAAATAAGTGAAAAGAGTGAGTGATGAAATGGAGGGCAAGGAGCCTGCACTAACATCCTGAAAAGAGCATCAAAACAATGAAGTGAAATTCTGATAGAGGAGAACTACAAGGTTAACATTTGCAATAAAGAAAGATTTGCCACAGGAGGGAAATGACTGAAGAAATGAACAGATTTTGATTGCTGGGATCACAAGAAAACAGAACATGCAAATACTACATTGGCAAGGCTAGTCTGGCACGGCATTATCCAGCTCAAGTATCCTTTCTAGAATAGAGACAGAACTTAAATTTGTCATTACAATAGTTCCTATTTTTCTCTCTACTAATCTTGTTCTGAACTGTAAAAATCTTTAAAACTAATTTTGAGACAAGACTAACATTTCTGTTCAGTTTTGGAATAGGAAAACTGAAAAGTGTCAGTCTTTGCTTTGGATGTAAAGACCATCAGATACTACCACTGAATTCCTGCTACATTTTTGCTAGATTTCATCTGCTTAAGTAATTTTAAGTTTTGTCCCATTTCTCTTGTTTTTCATAGCATTTGGAATCTGAGTAAGGGCTCCTTTCCATTGGAACACAGAAGCTTAAAAACCATATAAACATAGTTAAAACAATATACAAGCCTAATCCAGACTCTGTTACTCTGGTATAGGAATGATTTTTCTAGCCTAAATGTAATCAACTCCAAGCAACTTAAGAAACTAAAAAAGATACTCTATATGAAAGTAAAGAATATCTACACAGGAGCTATACTCTGTATTTTCTAACATTAACTGCCAAATTAAAATCTTCTGACAGTTAAGATGGGTTGCAGCTTTTAAAGCTTTAGCCATTCACAGGAATTAAGGTTTAGAATGGAGTATCATTATCACTGCAGATATCTTCTGAAGGGAATTCCTTCCAGAGGATTGCTTGACTTGCGTAAAGCCAGAATACCAGCAGTTACACAAACAACACCAACATCAGTCCCTTCATGACCACCTTACTCTCGAGGTATGAATCAATTTCTATAGAATGTGCTAAGTCTACAAGACAGAAATACAGAGGATCCCTAGAACTCTACTCAAAATTTGGAAGTTATTTTCCTTCTTTTACTATTAGCTCACAGGCAGAAATTAAGGATGAAAACTCCAGCATTTATTAAGAAATCTCTCCCGATTTCTTCTAATAAAAGATGTTAATTATCTTTGCACATCTCTGCCTTCCAAATATATCCTACTCAAGAATTGAGAGACCAAGGTCACTGTTGTCACTGCAGTTCAACATACTTTACATCATCTCATTTCAACTTCTAGTAACGTCATAATGCAGCTGGGGTATTACTCTAAGTACACTCTGAAATTCCTGGTTTATCAATATTCTAGCATTTGACTACTTTAAGTTAGAATGTCCCCACCGGGCAGGCCAGTATTACAGAAATAATTCTTATCCAAAAAGAGTTTTCAGGATGTAGTGGGGAAAAATAATTTCATGCCAAAGCTGAACGTTTTGCATAAAACCAGATTCACAGAAATAAACACAATATACAGAACAAACAACTACATATTCATACATTTGCTGATAACCCACAACTCCCAACAAATTTCCTTACATTTATGGCTAGGGCACACAGTTGGTATTGTTCTAAGGTGATGATTTCATGGTAACAAGGTTCTTGTGCCAACTTCACAATAGCATTCCCTGCAGCCAGCCTCAGGCGAGACATATCAGGTTTACTGAAAAACAAGCACATGGATTATGAACGTTAATTAGTAAAAAATGTATGTAATTATTTGACTTAATTAAATCAAATAAGCTTGCATTGCTGAAAAACAAGTACTTGAAAAGAAAGAAGTTCCCATGAACTTAGCCACCCCCATGCCAGCAGAAGCAATTTCAAACCCAAAGTAGTTTTCATGGCACCACATTTTACAGCCTATTACCACATTACTATTACCTTGTCCCAGCTTGGCAATAAAAATTTTCCTTGAAACTTCCTAAAAGTTCCACATGGGTGTGAAACAGTTTTAGCTGCATTGAACCACCACAGTCCATACTGCCCCTCAGAGACCACATCTGGCAGGAAAACACTTCTGTTCAGCTTGCTGGTTTTCCTTCAGCAGGGCAGTCCTGCCAAGGAAGTAGCCCACTCTAGTCACCAAAGTTGCCAAATGTTTTCCAGCTCCAAATGCATGCTTCAGATCAACATAAATTAGTTAGACATTATAACAGATAAGTGAATTTTAATTAAGGCAATAGCAAAGTGTCTTTTGAATACAACCACTGAAAATGTTGCATATCAGATGTGCAGCAAATTATCTATACCACAGAACTATAAAGTTCAAAACTCCAAAAGTTTTTTAATGATTTTTCTCTTGGAGAGCTTTAGTTTAAGAAAAAAGGCAGAGAGCATTTCAAGAAAATCTCAATTCAGCTTAATATCTAATATCAATACTTTCAGAAACTGCTGGTGTCCTTGAATACTGAAATACTCTTATTTTATGCTTACTGTAAACTAAAATTAAAATCTTACTACAAAGACATGCAAGATTCAACCTAGCTGTTCCACCTAACCACATATAGAAAATTAGCAAAATCTAGAATTTTGTAGGACAGGTTATGACTTACAAAATTAAAAGAAAGATCTGGAAAGAACAGTTGAGATATTGTTTATTGATAAAATTCAATATTTAAAAAAATGCAAGACTGGTGAATTTAACCTACACCTACTAAAATCTCAAATCAGTTGTTGATTTAAAAGCAATTCAACAAAGTCATCGATCCTACTACTTCAAAGTGTGAAGGATGAACACAAGGAGGGACTTATTTGTTTTCCAAGTGGGACCTTGCCTTCACCTGACACTCCAGGCTGAACCATGCTTTGAAATTAAAAAAAGCCCTTTTCCTTAACACTGTCACTGAAAGGTGTAGTAGTGTAGATTTCAAGAGGCATAGTGACAGAGTCACTTTTAGGGCTGATGAGGACAATAACACCAAGATGATCACAACATGACTAATGACCACTTTCACTTAATTCAATTATCTTCAGCAAATTATACATTGTTTAAAGGACAAATGCAAGCCATGAACACTAAAACTGACTCACATAGAATGACCTCCTATCAAGTACAATTTAAAAGATTATGTTCTGTACAGAACAGACAATTTTACTCTTTTCAAAGCCTACTCTTAGGTCAGAGCAGTGTCAGGTTTGCACAGAAGGGACACAGTAAGCACTGTCAGAAAGAAGATATCCTTCTTGCACTCAAAGGGTGAAGAATAAAGGTCAGGAAGTTCCAGCAAGTTGCACGCAGAACGAAGAGGCCTGAAACATCATCTCCTCTGCTTCAGGTTTTGAGAGTAGTTGTTAATGTAAGCAGTATAGCTCACAAATAGACAACAGACTGGCCTTTCTAACAGACTCGAGCTTTCCCAAAAAGCAATAGTGGGAATCACAAAATAATTAATACATGTACTGTCACCAGGGCTCTTGCCTCATTCATTAGTGGGTGCACACTTTCCCTAGTCTTCCTTTTGTCACTTATTTACTTAGAGAAGCTCTTCTGGTTGCCTTTGTCACTTCTGACTAGATTTAATCCAAGTTGGGATTTGGTTTTCCTAACTGTATCTCAGATGGTGTTCTCTGTATTTCTGCCAGGTTACCCATCCCTAGTTCCACTTTCTGTATACCTCATACAACCACAGAATAGTTGGGCCTGGAAGGGAGTATTACACCTCATCTAGTCCAACCCCCTGCAATGAGCAGGTTATTGGGAGCCCTGTCCAACCCGATCTTTAATGTTTCTAGGAATGGGGCATCTACCACCTCCCTGGGCATCCTGTTCCAATGCTTCACCACTCTAACAAAAAAAAATGTTTTCCTTTTATCTACAGGCCCCCTTTAAGTACTGACAGGTCACAATAAGGTCTCCCCAGACCTTTCTTTTCTCCCAGCTGAACACCTCCAACTCACTCAACCTTTCCTCATAGAAGCACTCCACACCTCTGATCATTTTTGTGGCCCTCCTCTGAACGTGCTCCAACAGGCCCAGGTCTTTCCTGTGCCAAGAACCCCAGAGCTGGATGCAATACTTAGGGTTGGGTCTCACCAAAGTGGGGTAAAGAGTCAGAATCATGTCCCCAGACCTGCTGGCCGTGCTTCTTTTGGGGCAGGACATGGCTGGCTTCTGGGATGCAAGCACACATTGCTGGCTCATGTCCACCTTTTCACCCATCAGTGTTCCCAAGTACTACTCTGCAGGGCTGCTCTCAATCCCTCCTTTTATGTTTGAATTTTGCCAGGAGCATTTTGTTTAACCCATCAGGTCTGCTGAGATATCTGCCTGACCTTCTGCTTTGACCATTCTTGAGCACTAAGGGATGATTTTTGGATACTAGGTTAACTAGCTTTCTTGGCCCCTCTTCCCTCCAGGCCTTATCCGATTGGGACCCTACAAGCAGATTCTTGTAGAGACCCAAGACTGTTCTCCTGAACTCCAGCACTGTGATCCTACCTTTTGCTCTCCTTGCCCTCAGGATTTTGAACTCCACCATCTTACAGTCATTATAGCCAAGGCTGCCTTCAACCTTCACACCCCCAGTAAGCCCTTCCTTATTGGCATATATGAGGTCCAACAGAAAGCCTCCCCTCCTTGGGTCCTCTATAAATTGTGTTAAAAAGTTGTCATTGATGCTGCCCTGGATTGTTATGCACTGCTGTGATGCTCTTCCAGCAGATCCCATTATTATATAAAGTCTCTACTATTACTTTTGAGTACAAAAAGAGTGGGAAAATTAAATTTCTAAAACATGCACAGTAAGGAATCATCACTCCAAGCATGAAAACACACAGGATCTACAGAACCGATCTATTCACAAACTACTGGCTATGCTCCAAGTAGTAATGCTGAAAAGCTAAATTACTGCCACTCAACTGCCTGGCAACTGCCACAGATGGTCACATTACAGAACTTAAAACTAAGAAACAATTACTTACAAGGAACTTTAACACAGACAGTTGCTACAAAGATAACATATTAGACCATTCTCAGGTTTGCAATTTCGCACACACAGCATGGGTTCTATCTGCATAATTACTGTAAAACATGAAACTACTTGAAAATTAAAACCTTTTTACTCATACTGGCACAATCCACCCATGCCCTTAATGGCTTTTGTAAACATAAATTTACAATGTTTGGCAAGCAATAGTAGCTGACAACTTGTCACTTTTCCTACCACAGAGGATTAAAAAGATACCCAGAGAAACAAGTTGTCTAACAGTCACCTTAAAGGGTAAATTATTTATTGAAACTTAATCCTCTTTACACATTTCCCTCTCGCTTTCACTTTTGGAGATCTCA
The DNA here is from genome assembly GCA_013400975.1 of Atrichornis clamosus. NCBI lineage: Eukaryota > Metazoa > Chordata > Aves > Passeriformes > Menuridae > Atrichornis > Atrichornis clamosus. Next base: position 48,047 of record WBMZ01011594.1, read on the forward strand.
AGGGACGAGCCTGCCTTCAAGCAGAAGTGTCTTGTATACTAGCTATTTCCACCTGGTTTACTACAACACACTATTTTTTTTAATAGAGAGCCCACCTATTGGCCTTTGGCATACACAGCAATTGGTACATCACCAACAGCAAGCTGCATAAAAATTTAAAACCAATTTTCAATGGGAAGGAGAAAGTTGCACAGTTTATTATTGCAATATGAGTAATGGCCTACTGAAGAGAGAAATAAAATCAAGAAGATTGAACCTAAAATTCAGCTGTATGTACAGTGTTACAAAACCTGAGACTCAGCAAGCTTAAGTAGGAACCCAGCCAAGCTTACCATCACATCTTATGAAATAAGATGGCATAAATTGTTAAGCAGTCTAACAGAATAGTTTACATATTAATTTGACTAAAATTGTCCCCACACCATCATCACAGACATGAAAACATTACCATCTGTTACATACCTTATTTTCCCCTGCTCTGTTAAATCTCCATCACTGTGTAATATTGTTGTTAGCAGCCTCAGAGTAGAAGTTCCTGACTTGCTGTGGTTGTTCTTCATTCCTAGCAACCACCTAACCATCATCTTGATGGCCTGAATCTGAAAAAACAAAAAAGGTATCAAAAAGTCAAATCACACCATAAGCCTCATTTTGAAAATAATCTTTATCTTAATTTAATCACATAGTATTTTCCCAAGTGCTTTTCACTGGTACAAATATAAGCCTGTCAGAACTGCAGAACATCATTTAAATACCGAAAGATAACTAGACATACTCTCACTAGACAGCAACTTTTCACTGAAAGCCTCAAGCATGTATTATGGCAAATAAAAATTATACATTTAGTTAAAATTTGAACTGTTTCTTCTACTAAGCAATCACATATTTTGTCCTTTGAGAACATTTTCTTAATTGAGCTTACATCCATTAAACACTGTGGAACAGGCAATCAGTTTATACTTGCTAAGAAAATGTTACTGAACCAAAAAGCAGAACACATTTTCATCTTTCTATATTCCTATAATTCACAGAATCTTCTGAGTTGGAAGGGACCCACAAGGATCATCAAGTCCAACTCTTAAAGCGAATGGCCCGTATGGGGATCGACCCCAGGACCTTGGCATTAAATTCTTGTGCTTAAACAATCCCTCTGTATTCTCTATTTATCTACGTAATACTTGAGTTTAGATTTAAGACAAGTGAATTAAAAAACACTTAATAGACATTTTGACTGTTAGAGTATCAATCTGTACTAAGATAACTCGTCCTGGCAAAGAATATTCCTTTCACAGCTATTTCAAGAAAAGCCTCAAAGCCTGCTACTTGGGATAACTTGCTTTTGCCAATGGAAACACCAAGTGTTTTGAGGCAAGCCTCTGCCAGTAGGCAGAATCCAGCAACTATCATGAAACACTAAATAGTTTCACATTTCTCTAGTGAAAATAAAACATCAATTTGGAGACTAAGTTTTAGTATTTGAATCCCTTTGTCCTTTCATACAACAGAAGAGACAATTGAAAAAAACATAGAGGAGGTGGTTCTTACAGCAAAATAAAAATGCTCATCTGAATCATATAGACATCCTTGGGAAGAAAAAAAAAAGAAAAAACCAAACCAAAACAAAATACCAAACTCTGAAGATCAAAACACAAAACACGAAAGCTTTGGAAAACTTACACTTTATGTACACGGTAACTTCAAATTTTCTCATTAGTGGGAAAAGCAATTCTAGTAACTTTTATATAAACATTCACAATATCACCAAATTAAAATCGTCATACAGTTGATCTATTCCTTGCAACAAACCCATCAAAATAGTCCCTTCAGATCTCAGTTCTGAGAGGGTCACCTATTTGCGAGTTTATTTTTTAGCACTGTAGTCCATTTATTCCACTTAATTGGGTAACACCAGCAAGCTGTAGGATGTTTGTCACTCCAGAACTCAAAATGCAAATAGAGTCTGAGGAACAGAAATGAAATTGTCTTGCCCTAGCATTCAAAGCATCTTCCACTGGAACAGCTGTAAGTAGGTATCCACCAAAAGATTTTCATAGCAATAAATTCAATAAAATAATTGTAATATAACAGTAATAGCAGCAGAACTTTTCATAGCTCACAAACTCAGCTTCTTCATGTCATAACCAGTACCTGTAAGCATCGGTGCCTCCCATTTGTTGGGAGGACAGAAATATGCCAGGTCTCTCTGGTCTTCAAATAAACAATGTATTCAGCCAGGGAACAGTCACATGCTACCTTGTCCCCTGACATCTCTGGTTAGCTCCTGACCAATTTCAATTCCAATCTTTGCTTCTATTGACCCCCTCCATAATTCCTTTTCCCCAATTTTATTATCCAAACCTATTCTAGTCTTCCTTCCATGTAGTCAAGTCCTAATCCCATCTCCTTCAGAATTTTCCTCTGACCCCACTAGCTTCCTCATTTCTTTGCTGGTGTTCATGATGATATGAAGACATTCCAGCAACCCTTCAGAATTAAGCATTCCCATGAAATTTGCGTGGGCATGAGAATTCTCCCAGTCACTATTTCTGATTATCTGAAGACTCAGATAAATATGACAAGAGTTTGGCCTGTTGTCATGTTTTGAATTCTTCCTTTGCAACCAAATAGTATAGCTGTCAAAGGATAATTCCAGTTGGAAGGAGTGTTAGGATGTCTCCAGTTAAATCTCCTGCTCAAAGCAAGGTTAGCTATGAAATCACACCACACTGGTCTCAGTTTTATCCACTGTGGTGTTGAAAGCCTCCATGAATGAAGACTGCACAGGTGCTCTTGGCAACCTGCAACCTCTTGCTACCTGCTCCATTGCCTGGCTGTTCTGAGGTTTTTTCCTTATATCCAGTCTGAACCTCTTGTGTCAATTTGTGTTTCATGAGTCTAGAATTCTCCTCTGAGATTAAAAATTATTACACACAACACAAAAAAAAAAAAAAAAGAAAGCAAAAATGGGTCAGAACCATATAAAGGGCCGCAAATGACTGTTCTGTATTTGACTTAACACAACGTGCACTATGTGTATTTGAAGTGCAAGCAAAAGTGATAGGACGTTGCCATTTGTTTCTGACATAGTAAATATAACATGACAAATCTCTGATTTGTCGTATGAGATAACTGCAATTAAATACTAGCTTTACATAAACTGTCAGTAGTTAGCATTAATTTTTAAGATTAAAATTAATGGTTAGAAATAATCAGAGAGTTATTACCCTTTTCTCTGATCTACAGGTTATCACTCCATCATTAAAAAAAAATGGGCTCCCTTTCCATGTCATGATTTTAGAAACAATGTCTTCCTACTACATCAACATTATGACAGCAGCTGGCTCAGGTTTCTAATACTTGAGTTTTCAGGGCCACAAATGCCGCATGTTTGTGCAGTAGTGAAAAACAAAACAAAGCCCACTTGAGGTGTAGTTAGAGAAATAGTTTGAGAAATCTTCTATTCCAGTGACACAGAAGGAAACAAGAAATATCACTGCCACTACAGAAGTCTCAAGCCACTGCAGGGTACACAGAACTCAGTACAGGTCACTGCCAAGAGAGATTACTGCTTCAGAACTCAAGTACCAGGCATAGGAATTACAGTCTAACTAATATAATCATTAATCCAATTCACAATTAATACTATACTGAAACATTCCTCTGCAGACATCACTTCATTGAAGGCTTAGCATCCAAAACTAAGGCTAACCTGTATCAGTCTACATCTGCTAGGCTGGATGATACTAAGATTTTGTCTTCAGCCATGCTTCCCACTTTAAGCCTCCAACTTGCTACTTTTAAAATCCCTATTAGACCTATAATAATGTTGGAAATGGAAAAAGTAGCTTTTAAAACCAGAGTGAAGAAATAACTATAGCAGAAAAATCATTTATAAACTAATGGCATGGCCTGCAGCATTCATCAAGTTTAGGCTTCTCAGTAGTAATAAATGCTAGTTAAATTTGCAAATCAATTTCCACAATAACCTGTTTTCACCTGCAAATAAATGCTTCTTACAGTTTTCAGACTTGGCTTCAACTTCAAATTGCCTTAAGAATTTCTACAGGCTAATTCCCTTCCAAAAAGCCAAATGTATGAATAGTTTTATCAACATAAAAGCACATTTTAAAGAGTTATTACAGCTTCACAAATCCTTACAAAAAAATTTAGAAAAACAATTAACATTTAATACTTCAATTTACATGTATAATCATTGAAGGGAAATCACCTCTATTTAAAACTAGCACTTCATTAAATGAAAACAAAGGTGGATTCTTCTAACAATTTCATGAGTGTACTGTGTAACTATGGAATTGCACAAATACAAAAAATATCCTTGCTGTAGTCAAACAACTAAAAATAACAAATCAACTTCAAACAAAATACAGCCTTTCCAGTAATGAGTTCTGTACCAAGCTGGAAAACAAAGTACACACTAAACCAGCAGAGAAGAAGGTATGCTATGAAGAGTTTAACAACTTCAAGAGAGAAAGCAAAGAACTTTTTAAAACCAGAGCAACTTTACTCAATAGACATTTGAAATTAAACAATTGATATAACACAGAGCATGCTACAAAAGACAAACATCTAATTTGGAAAGAAGTGAAAACAAAATCTATCCCTCTTCTGAAGGGCATTTAAAACCCAAATATAGAATATATTTTCCACAGCATAAGTCTATTTCTAATTCAGTTAAAATTGAGTGACAGTATCTGTTATGAAGTACAGAAAATATAATAACCTTAACCAAAAAAAAAGGAAGTTTGAGACAACATTTTACAGTAAAAAACCAAAACAGCCTTGCCCCCACCATTTTAAAGCGATTTTTTTCTTAAATCTATGTTTTTCTCCAATACACATTGCACACAGAAAAAACCAAACACATGTAACACTGTAAAATGTAACAACAGTTACAATTCAACAGAAAAAGGGCAGATTTCTATCAAATTTTCTATAGTATTTAACTCCTACATTGAAGAGGAGGGGGAAAAATAATTTTTCTCAAAGTATGCCAGATACCATCACAGTTAAGTGCCAGAAAAGAAAACTAAACCTATAAAAAGCTTATGTAAAAATTTAATGAAGTGTGTAAGTAAATTTATGCATACTAATTTTAAAAGATGTTCCCAAGAGCAAATTCTTATTAAATATTATATAAACACAATATACAGGAAAAATAGTATGTGCTACTTACTTTAACAAGGGTTTCAGGAGACACTTCTTCATCTGGGACCCAAAGTTTCGTTGTCTTTTTTCCTGGAAGCTAATCCAAATGTTACATTTGTTACACTACTGTTACTCTTCAGTGAAACTTGATGTAACCTCCTCTTTCCTGTTTGCTTCTGAAAACAATATGGCAGCACTGCCCTGCTCTGCTTTATGCCTTCTGCATCTTACAGAAGTAACCATTACAGAAGTGAGATAACTCACTATCCAAGTACCAGTAAATTTAAGATTAGTAAAGGGATTTTTTTGTTGTTACCTGAAAACTATTGCTTTAGAGTGTAACAGTCATTGCTTTGAAAGTAACTTCCAGTTTTTCAGTATCCAATAGATTGGAAACTCAAGCGAGTGTTTTATACAGTATATCTTTCCCTAAGCAATTTCTAACAATGCACAAGTTATTTACTTTATAATCACTATCAATACAGAAATGTTAAAAAAATTAAAATTCACAGTGTTCCATTTAAACAGTGTATTTTGCTACCAGATGTATTATACTTCCTAAAAATCAAAACTTGCTCACTCAAGAAACAGAGTGAAGTCATAACAATTTTCCCCTTTTTAACAAAAGCCAAGTCACAAGTGATCAAACACTGTGCTATGCAGCTTGTCACTTTTGGTCTACCAAATTAGTAGTACCCTCCCTTTCTGCGCCGTGGATTTTCAATGGAGTCAAACTACAAGTGGAAACTGAAAGACAACCATATACAAAAAGTAGAACCAGCATGCCAAAAGTTTTCCCAAGTACTTGCTGAGTATGATACTACAGGAGAAGCATATTCTTATTACAAGGTTTTAAAAATACTTACCCTATCATTCATTAGCAAATCTTTAACAATAAAAGTAGCAACCAAAGACTTCAAAGGGGCAGCAAACTGGTCAGGTGCTAGCATGGCTATATGGCCAATAGTAACCAACGGCGTAATGAGGTGCTCTAAATTGCTTGGGTCTAAACTTTTATGCAGTGGCTGGAAAAAAGACAACAAATTCAGGTGTTACTGACACAACGTGTGTCTTGTTGAGGGGATGGGAATGACAGCTTTGTACCAAGTTGTCCATGTCTATTTCTATTTTAGATATACAATTTTAAAAGAACTATTGACTATTTAGTTGTAAAGACACATTCACCAACCCATCAAGCCTCCCACAAATCACAGGAAACATCAAGATGACAGACAAAATATTTATCACCTCTGGATAGTTCAAAAAGTGACAGCTCAGGCAGGATCATTTAGGAAACAATGGATTTAAAAGTCTATTTTCTTGTTGCAGAACTAGATCTCAAGATGGCAATTCCAGTAATGGACTATAATTCAGCCTTCAAGATAAGAGGCTGATGGGCACTAATTAAAAAGCACACTTGCAGTTACAGCTATAAAATTTAGTTAGTCTCCACTAGAATTCAGTTTTCCATAATTTCTGCAACCAGTTAAATACTTCTGGTCATCCTCAACAAGGGTAACGTGCAGTGCATTGTTCCTCTTTCCTTAATGGATCCAGCATACAGCCCAACACTTGGTTATATTCTAATCATCTCTTAAAATATATAATCCTAAACACGATGAGCCATGAGATACAAAAACACCCTCTGCTACCATTTTTCAGGTCAAAATCATGTAAGAACAAAAGGAAAGGGGAAAAACATATTTTCTAAATTTGCTACAACTTGTGACTACATGCCTTAGTTTACATGAGCAATATAAGACCACTAAAAAGTAACTTAAATATTTTAAATTTTACCTCAAATATCTGTGCAAACTGCGTTTCTTTGCTGGAAAATATTGCATGGATGCAGTGAATAGCATACTTGGCTTGGCGAGGGGGTCCCTTTTTAGCTTTATGATGCAACACTGGAAGCAAAGCACTAAGTAGTTGTGTAACAAAACAAACAAACAAAGAGATAAATACCTTTTCACAAGTTCAAAATCTTCCAAAATATCAAACTAGTGAGAAACTACAGACATACATATAAAGAACACAACACCTCTGCAAAAGTGCTAATCATTTTGGTTTGGGCAATTTTTTTCTTCAAGAAAAGAAAAAAAGTTTATTTACGTGGCTTGCAAGCAAAAAGACCCTAGTTTTTGTTGATAAAATATCATGTGGTAAAACAAGCACTTATATCTGCACAAGTTACTAAATGTTCTTTTGAAAATATTTTTGCCTATACATTACCATTAAATTGCAAAGAATGTTTTTACACTGCATATGTATAAAATTTAGCAAAGAACAAGTAATTCTGAAGGGCAACAATATAAATTATAGTGGTATCAGTGACATATCAGCCACTACTACTTTGGATATATTCATTGCACTTCCATTCTTCAAAAAGCACTACATTTTAAAGTCTTTCAAAATCTCTTTCCTGCTTTACATGAGTAATACTTTCTTCCAAGAGAATGCAGGCTAATGCTACAGCAGACAAAAGGAAGAGCGAGAACTTCCAAAATTCTATACAGTAAAGAACACTACTCAGAGTAAGATACACCACTTACGATCGTATGTGAGGAAAGTCTTCTTCAATTTTACTTCCTGTGTTTTTGAAAATTTGTAAGGCAGCTTCTGCCACTTTTTCATCATCCATTTTCAAGCAAGCAAGGAGAGATTCAAAAGTTTCAGCTGAATGAAATGAGATAGGGTGCGTAAAGGAAAGTACCTGCCAAAATATGATGAAATCCATGTTAACATTTTTTAAAGGTCCATTTATATTAGGACATTTCATCAAGACTCATTTTCCACTGCCATACTGGAACATTTGTAATACTCTGCCTGGTTTTGTCCCATGATGCAGATTTCTCTTCTTTTGACTTTTTTTTCCAGTACCTCCTAAAGTTCTGTGTCTTTATACACGATCTCATTAGATTGAATTTATTTCTCCAGTCTCAATTTCTTCTTCTATTATTCTGAACATGTACTTCTCAGTGGCTACATCTACATTAGCAAGTACTGGGTTACAGCAGAAGCAAGTCTTAAGAGAAACACAACTGATGCTAAGAAAGCGATATTCACGTTTCAGGAGTTTTACTTCAGAGTATTTTTAGACTGACTAAATTCACTTTAGCCACTGCAACACAACATGTGCTTCTGAAGCCCATCTCATAATTTTGTTCCTCCGAAACAAATTGAGCTTGTGTGCCTCCAGACTTCATGCTTGCTTCCTGTGGAACAATTGATTGTGCTCTGAAGTGAAATTCCTATCTCTAAAATAGCAACATAGACATACCCAATAGGGTCTCTAGTCCCTCAAGCTTTCCACAGCAGCTTAGTAGATTCTGTACCTCTCCTTCAGATTCTTGGACTCGATTGTTTTCAAGTATGACAGTCCTCCCATGTTAAAAAAAATGAAATAAAGAAACCCTCAATTGATCCTCCCTGAAATTTGGTCTTCTCTTCATTTTTAAGTGGCTGTTGATTATTAGTCTCTTTCCACATAATATTCTGACCCATGGCAGAGAAATGATCCTCAAAATCTAGGAACTTCTTCACATGCAGTTTTCTATTTTAACCAAGTTACCTTCCTCCCCACTTCACTACATGGCATTCTCATTGCTGGACTCCAATATTTGTCCTTTCAATATTATTCTCAGGATGTACAGACCACATTCTTCAGGGCAGTCTTACTCCTCTTCCTTAAATGTGTCATGCCACTTCATATGGATATGTAAGTACTGACTTGGACACCTTCATTCAAGTATATAGTCCTTCACAACATGATTCATTTTTACTCAGATTCATTCGTGTGCTACTGGCTTTTCGCACTTTCATCTAAATGTGCAGGTCTGGCTAAAGAGCCACACACTTTCAGATGAATCCACTCAGTCCTCAGTTGATCTAAAATACTCTGAAAACTTCAGGATGGGAGTCCATTAGATTTTTATGCCTCTGAAGTCAACCCACAGCTGGACTACTTGATGGGGATTGCTACGTTAACTGAGTCTCAAAGATTACTCATAGCTGAAACAGGTAAGACCCCAATTTACAAGGAATTCGGAGGAACCACAGCATTTTACTGATATACAAGTACAGTTCCAAAAGTAGCACAACTATATTCACAGATTACTGAATTCATGCTCTAATAACCAAAACTCAGCTGCTGCTGACTCACACACAACTACTTTTGACTCCCAGAAAAGTTTCTAAATTATTTTTAAAATAACCTTACTTATGTGGCACGTAAGATGAGCAGAGAGAACAAAAAACAAACTAGGTTCTTCCAAGTAGGCACCACATGCTTATGACTAAATGTAATGAGTGCTAATTAAAAATTTATTTTAACAAAGTTGTTTGCAACATTTCTCATGCTCACTGACCACCAGGACTATACTTGCCTTCAGCAGTTCAAGACCTGCTCTGATTGCCTGGTCAGTAGGTACACCCTCATCTTCATCATCAGCCGTTCCATCTATAGACTTGTTTACTTGCTTGATAAGGGCACTGAAGAGGAAAACAAAACACGGCCTTTTAGTTACTGCAATTCCACTGTGTAGGACTGTTTTCACAAGTTTTAGATATAATCTTATTAAACGAACTTATCTAAAACCTAAGCTTGTTTTAAAACAAGTATGTCAACTGCATCCATAATCTGGTTGCCCTCAGCTCCTATCTAAATCAAAGCTGTTGAAGTAGTAAATTTAAAAATACTTATCCATCATGAATTAAGAACTATATACAAATTACTCTGAAAGGATGACCAAAATAAGAAAACAATTTGAGCAATTCAAGCAACAAGTTCAAGTAAGAATTATGGCGAGATTACTATCTGCTACAGATTCTTAATAATTGATGGAAAATACCTGTTTATAATATTTAGTGTCTAACCAAGAAGAAAAAAAATAACCATTGAACAGTTCTGCTAGGAGCTGATGAAAAATCTCCTCTTGACAGTAATGCTTATCTCAAATACTGTTGTTAAATAATCATTTCAGCAATTACTTTTTACCCCCCTCCCATAACTGCACTGGCTTACTCTTCCTTAGAGTCTCAATGTCTAATCACCATAATCTTTACTTCCTCAGTTACTCTACTGTTTATGTTACTATGAGCTAATATTCTGGGTGGAAAGCTACAGCTGAATAGCCTGGACAAAAATTTCTTTTAAAGTAAGTCAGCTGGTCACAAACCACACTTTGTCCATCAGCAACACATCCACATTAACTGACAGGTCATTCCAGCTATGCTGAATGGCAATTCAACTGTTTCTCTGGCTACATGCTGAACAAGGACACAAAAACCCCTATACAAGGTGCAAGAGAAGAAAGTATTGCAGGTCACCAAGCCTTAAACCACACCCACCCAGCCCATTTCTGCTTGTGTTCAAAGGCAAAGTAAGAAACCCTGATTTCAAACCCTGTGATCTATGGCCAACAACATGCACACACAAAAATACCTGATGGACTCCGTATCAATGTGCACAGGAGCAATTCTCTCAAGAAGAAACTTTATCATTTCCAGGAAGGGATTTGTTGGTTGCTTTGGATTGCCCAGCTTCTTTGTTATTTCCCTCTGAAATAAAAGTTTTAATTAAATTTCTAATCAATTCCATTGCAAAAATACTCATACTTCAAGAGCAATTCTTACCACACATCCTTCAGCCTGCTTGCAAGAACATGTTGGGCTAACAAGCATTTCTAACTGACTTCTTATTTTTTCATCATCCTCTAGAACTTGGGTGAATTTTTTCATGAAATCTTGAGCTTTCCCTGGATCAGGAAGGTTTCCTTTAAATAAGCAAAATAAATCACTATTTATGTATTGTAAATTACACAATTTTGGAACATCATACAAACTACACAAAACCCAAACCAATCAAGCAAAAAGAAAAACCACAAAAAAACCCAAACCACAAAACACCTCAAAATGTGCAGGCCTATCTATGAGGACACAAATTTCTATAATTTCCCCAGGCTATTTGCTTTCTTCACCCTTCATACTCATTTTTCAGCAAGTCTACTTGTTCTTGCTAATAATATTATTAACAGCTCAAGTTGACCTCAGACTGCAAAGCCGAAACTCCACAGCAAAATATACTCTGATGTGACAAGTGTGAAAAACATCAAAAGGGTGGTTTTACTAAATTACTCCTTAACTAAACATAAGCTTTACACCAGTTTAAAATATTCAGGGAAAAAAAGCATTTAAAATGCATTTCTTAAACTACATCCTTATTTTATATTTACATTTTATATTACAGCAAGACAATTTACTGGCAAAGGATTAGCATACTATTTTAGACACTTTATATTTTTGGCACAGCCAGTGTTAAGTAAAGTTGGTATAGAATGTGCTATAGGACTACAGGATAGTTAGTTCAAAACAACTCCTACTGTGAATTTGTTTTGCTGTATTGATTTTTTAAAAAATGCAAACCAGAACTAAAAGCATCAGAAAAAATACAAACTGATCAAAAAAGCATTGGGAATATGGCCAACAAAGCAGTAAGATTCATTTTTTTTCTCTGCATTTTTTTCCAAAATGTGCATAGTCTTATGTAATATATTTTTTTGCCACAATATTTGACATTTTTTTTTAAAAAGGTGGATTTGAAAACAAGTTTTCATAATTGTAAATCAAGATTTTCTTCTTCATACTGGTTTTAGTGCTATTGGCATGGTGGGCCAGGGGAACAAAAAGTGTTGCTTTCGGGTTGTTGGGTTTTTTCTTTGTTGATAGTTCAGTTTACACAGAAGCTCCTCAGTTTCCAAAGTGCTTTCCTTGCTACTGAAATCCAAACTCTCCTCCATTCACCCAATGACATTTACAATACCAAAACCTCAAAAAACAGTTAAGTTAGTACACAGCTTAGTAGTTTAGTTACCATCCATGAATATATATTCTACAATAAATGCTAAAATAGACCTTAACAGCCTAGATCCTTTAGATCTTGAATTAGTCCACAACAGATGCAGCCAATGTGATAAGCTTTATGGCTGATGACTTCTTACAGTAAGAAAGAAATTGTGCTTAGAGTTGCCTTCATTCTTAAAAGTATATTGCTGCATCACATTTATCATGATTTGCTTTAAATTTTATCTGTTGCAAAACTTCTTTTTATAAACTTACCTCAAATGTTTTTAAAGCAAGAACACTATAGTTCAACTGTAATTTTTAGACACTATAAACACTTTTACTGACTTACTTGTTATAACCATCACTTTTGAGAATATAGCTTTACTGCTGGCATCTGTCTGCAAGTCACAAAAGAAAAACGGATTAAGTAAAAATTTTGCATTATTTATTTCCACTTCAACACGGAGTAAAGAAGACTCCATATTGCCTTGTCAACAAATCAGCATCCATTCTGCTAACACATCAGTGTGTTAGAAATCAAAAACCACCAGTGCAAATTCAGTGCTAGATACTTACAGGAAGTAAAAGGCAGATCACTCCTACAGCATCAATTACAGAAAATATTTTTATTACTTTTTAATCTATTATATAGCTTATGAACAGCACAAACAGGCTATTTCTGTAGTGTGTAGTCTCAGAAGAATGCCATCATAATCAGGGTCCTTAGCTTTCACAGCTGAACTCATATGTTCAGATAAAAAAACAATGAAAAAAGACAGAAATCAAATATCATTTGGAAGATTCAACTAATGATGTCAACAGATGCAAACTTTTCATATTCAAACCTCTTGTGACTCAGGACTAAAACAAAAACTGTACTGTGGAGTTTCTTTCATCCTGACTGGTTTGGTCTCCTAATGCTCGCTAAGTCTCCAAGTACTGGCTACAGCTCCCATTAAAACAGATCATAAGTTGAGCAAACTACTGATAATTCAGCCAAAGGTGAAATAACCCAAGGCAGAAGAATTCTTTTAACTTCCAGTAGTATAACTCTACTGAATTGTGACAGATTGAAGAACATGAAGAAACATTTCTTTTTAGAAGATCTACTGTGGTACTTGATCTACATTCATCTGCAGCAAATGAAGGTTATACTCCATAGAGACAAAACAGCATTCACCCACTTTTCCACATATGACCAGGCAAGGTTATGTATTTTATTTAACTGTATACCACTGCTGAAGGAGAAAACACAGAGAAGCTGTGATTTATGCTTTCACTCTTCAGAAAAGTTAACTTATCCTAAAGGCAAGTTTGATGTCCCTTCTGTCTTAAGTTAGGAGAAATTATGACAACAGCAATAAAAAGTTTCTTAATACATTTTCAGCCTCCTCAATAGTGCTTTGTCTGAGGAATGCTTGTCCCTGAAGAGGAAAAAAAGGAGAACGCCTGTAGAATTTCACTAAATGGCAGAAAGGTAGACTGGGAAGTTCAAAGATTTATAGTTACAGAATAATATAGGTTGGCAGTGACAACTTTAGGTCACCTAGTTCAACTGCCTACTCAAAGCAGGACCAATTTAGATCAGGTTTTGCCTTAGGCAAACTTCTGGTTGCATTTTAAATATTTACAAGGATGAAGATTTCACAACATCTCTGGGTTACCTGTTCCCATATTTGATCACCCTTACTGCATTTTTTTTTTTTACTACCTAGTCAAAATTACTTTGTGGCAACTTCTGTACACTATTTCTTGTCCTATGCCTCCTTATCTCAGAATTCTCACAATGCCTACACTTGCCACAGGGACAACTATAGGAGAACAAATCAACAATAAAGCTATAATGAGTAAATGAAGAAATTAAACTGAACTGAAAAAGTATGTGAAATCACATTCTAAAAGGTTACTAGTTAATTTCAGTTTTGTTTCCTGAAAGAAAACGATGTTTACATAGCTCTGAATGGCCAATGGGTATTTGTCTCAAGATTATTACTTGGACTGTATGTCCCTCCAGTTCATGGTTATGCAAATGCAGTCTTACCTTAAACAAAATGTTTATTATATCAATTATCAATTGGGGACCCTCCCCCCAAAAAAACATATAAGAGCACCACAAAAATAAAAAAATAAAAATAGCTAAGCACCTGCATTGGCCATAATGAACAAGTTTTGGGGTAACAAAGGGCTGCTGGGGTGACCTGTGTATGAGGAGGTGAGGACTGCCCTGTGCTGGTCAAAGTCGTTCCAGCCAGCTCTGCAACAAATGAACCAACCCACTACACACCAAAACTTCAAGCAGAGGAACCTACAGTGCCTCTAAGAAAGCAGGAAATCAAGGTAAGAGAGGAGATACTGGAGAAAGCATGATTCTAAAGGGACTGTGGCCAGTGGAGAAACCCCTGCTGAAGCACTGGCAAAGAAACAAAAAGCAGCAGAAGGAAGAGAACCACAATGCCCTGACCCCTATCTCCTGTGTCACCATGGCCTCATGGAAGGGACGGAGTGTAGTGAGTGGCCTGGAGACTGCAAAGGGGGCAAGAGAGGTATCTGGGAGGGGAGCTGAAGGCTGCTTCTGGAAGTGCTCATTTGTTTGCTTTTATTTCTCAATACCAGAATAAATAAGTTTGTGTAAATTGACAAACTAAATTAAGTAAAATTCCCTGATTCAAAACTGTTTTGCTGCCCACAATGGAACATCAGACGATCACAAGCCCCCTAAATTCTCCCATGCAGACTTGCTATGCAAGAGAATATTCAAGTGTAGAGAATTAGCATTTAAGAGTAAAAAACAGAGTAAAATCCAGATGGACAAATGCAAAGGTCAAAAGCATGCACTGTCTTGAATGCAATGCTTATGCTGACATCAAAACTTTCATGTTTAATTCCATATCATATTTGATATTTTACAACTGAGAAAGAATTTTCACAACTCCCTGAAAACAACAGGAAAAGTTGAAATTTCACTTTTATCTGAAATGCAGAAAATAGCAAGGAACTCAGGTATTAAATGCATAAACATATTTAAACTATGCCAAAGAACATAAAACAGTACATGAAAACCATTTCAGTACAGTGACCAAAATACAGTGAAGTATTGCTGTACTAGCATTTACTGCACTTAGAATTTAATACTTTACAGCATGTTTTAAGTGCACTAAGACAATATTATTAATTTCACTGCAGTCTCTCTCTGTTGGCAAGACACTAGTATTTCTAAGCAGATACATTGGATTATCCAACCACACAGTTACCCACACTTCCCGGTTCAGGTAATTCCAGCAAATGGTTAAATCATTAAATGTACCTTGGTACAACTATATACATATAGAGAAAAAAAACCACACACAGACACATAGGAATTTGACCATGGCAACACTTTCTACTCGATGCTATTTCTGTTAAAAAAGCACCAGATCAAACATCTGGCATTAAAGCTGTAATTTTATTCCAAACCATATCAAGAATTTAATCTTATAATTTCCCTACCCCAAACATGAGTATGACCATAGATGTAGCTAAAATAAATTGAAATTCACTTTGTGAAAATATCCTAAATGCTCAATAAATTTTCCTTTTTCCCTTCTGAGCAAACTTGTAAGCAAAAAAATTAAATTGTAGTCTGGTGTCTCTGACACAATATTTAAGAAGTTTCCAAGAGGGAAGAGAAATGAGTAAACTGTTGGGATAAAAATATTCTGATTTCTTCGAAGTTACTAATCAGACATTAGATAATAAGTTAAGCATATACAGGTACTTCTTCTTAATTACTCCATTTGGCAGTCAAAAACAATATGCTGGTTTTACCCTCTTTCAAGAACCAGAACAGTTCTAACAAGATGTAACTCAAACACTGGGAGTATTTCAGTATTAAATGACTGGCAAAATATTTTAGAAATTTCTGTAACACCAATCTTCCCCTTCAATTCTACAAATGTGTATACGTATTTCCTACAGCAATTGTAGTCTAATGGAGTACCAGTTTTCACAATATTTTCAATCTGTTATTAAAAATAAGCTTGAGATAGTCAAACAAAAAGAATTTAAAATAGTATATTAACTAAAACTGCATATGCCCTGGGGGATAAAGGTAAGTTGAACTCACTTTGGGTTGTTTTATAAGGTCAACTAAATCTTTTACTTGATGTCGTAGCAGATTTTGACATTTCCACATTTCATTCAATGCTCTAAAATTAGAAAAGAAATAAAAGAACTGTCAAAATTATCTATTCAACAAATAACACAACTGTCCAAAATTAGTCTTTACATCCTTTTCAACTTCAGACTCAGAAATGTACTTATCACCTGAACTTTCATTGCTGTGTGAGCAAAAGTTGAATGTTTCCTAATATGGAAAATTTACTTGGTCATATTAGACTGGAACAAAGTGAGATTTTGAAACAAGTTCCATTTCCGATGCTCAAGCACACTGCCTTTAGAAGAAGTAGGAAGTAACTGACATCTGGCCCATTAAGAACTCATTTGTACAAGCCTGAAATTACTCTTCTAAAAACATTCCAAGAAGTGGGTTAAAGCAGATGTTTAAGATTTTTATCATCAAAACAATGTTTTTCTTGCAGACAGGAAGCAGCTACCAGATGAATAACTTGTGAAAAGTGGACATGATTAAGCTTATAAGAGATGCATGAAAGATACTCAACAAAATAGAAAATTAGCACTTTCCATGAATATTAAGTCATATAAATGAAAAAATGGTCACAGACACATCTTAAAAACTTACAGAATCCACAAGTAAAAAGTCAGTTCTATATAAATAACT
Source organism: Atrichornis clamosus (assembly GCA_013400975.1). NCBI lineage: Eukaryota > Metazoa > Chordata > Aves > Passeriformes > Menuridae > Atrichornis > Atrichornis clamosus. The sequence continues at coordinate 64,833 of WBMZ01011594.1, forward strand.
GAACAAACTATGTCTTTAAAATGAATACTGATGCATACAAAAACTGTAGAATTCAGAAGTTACTTGTTGCCTGAAATAACAAGTACTGAAAAGAATCCATTCTGCATTTTCATTTAGCCTACACTAAAAACTACTACAACAGTAACTTTTCATTTTTAATATACTATTCTTAAGTTTAGTTTGTTATAATTGTATCTTTAGACAGGCAATACAAGAAATTCAGGGGGTTCAAACATCAGTTTCTGCAGTATTTGAAGGTTTTGGAGTCTTTTAAGCCATTCTTTCATACACTAAGCCTTTTCTAGCCTCTTTCATGGCAAAAAAAATCCCCTCTATTTGATTTTTGAGTGACTGAGTACTACTAAATGATAAACAAAGTAAAACTACCTAAAATCAATCCAATTGTGAACATTACAACAGCATAACTGTTACTGGTAAAATTCACATGCATGTATCCATTTTAAGCTGGAGAAGGCACGTAATTTAATTACAATTAAAATGCATCCTGAATGAGGAAGGACAAACAAGCAATTTCTTCTCATTCTTAAGTCATCTTGGCTGCTGCAACAAGTAGTATATTAATTGAGAAGTTGTCAGATTAAACCTAGGGCTGATCTACCATATCTACATTATCTCTTTTCATAAAAGGACTGATGTGCACTCAAGCTTCTTTCCAGATCTTTGACACCACTTTTTTTTGCTGTTTATGGTTGAAATGTACCACATCTTGTTAGAAGACACTTTATTAGAGTTTTTTCAAAATCTCACTTGAAAAATAGGTACTATTTCTACATTCTGTTTTCTAGTAGTTTGTAAACTATTTCTGTCCACTGACTTAGGCTACTCATAACAACTCAGAACTAATTTACAATAACACTTGTATGAAACATTATTTTGCAAGTAGTAAGAAGCAGCACGTACTTCACAGCGTGTGAGTCCAGTGTTGCGTAAAGGTAATACAGACATTTCATCCGTTCGTTTGTTTCCAAGTTATGAGGGACCATGTACTGAGCAAAAATGCGTTCAACGAGTAACCTGAAAGACAGGATTAAGAGACTTAAGCTGTGAAGGAAGAACATGGTCTTGAATCACTGAAACATTAATTCAAAAACTCTCAGACCTATCTAGACATCAGTTGTTGCATACAAAGATGGGGATAATTAAAAACCAAAAGGTCAAGTTATTTAACTTCCAACATAACTCAGCATAAATTAAACAAAAATTTATCACTGTAGTAGACACGATACCAAGGCTAGCAGTAGCAGACTTAAGAGATGACATTAGCAAAATCAGATGTATTAATCTAGAAGGAACCAAACAATTTTGGAGAAAGGTGTCCCCTAATTATCAATCCAATGATGTTATCATTCAATTTATTACAGGTCCATATTGGGGTAAATAAATGAACTGACACAAATTAATCAGCCTAAAATAATAAAAAAAGAAATATCATGTTGATTATATCGTACATTATCATGAAGTGCAGACGGAGAATTCAGATACTAGTCATAAGGAGCTGACTTCCTTCCACCCTTCCCTGGCCCCTTCCCCAAGGGCTGAGTTTATCCCAATGCTTTTGCTTCTGCAATAAAAATGCAGGTATATATCCACAAGGGAATTATAAAAAGCTTTTGTATAACATAAAGCTCCTTATATTGAAACAGGAGGGGAGAGAGGTTTGGGCCTGACAGTTACCTAGAAAAGACTGAGAAGAAAAAAGGGAAAAAAACCCAAAAAACAAAGGGAAACTAAGCCCAGGTTGCACTCCTAAATACTAGGCAGTCCAAGACAGAGGTCCAATACTGAGGTCAGCAATAACAGAACGGAGCAAACAGGTAAAAAAATCCAATCATGTATGTTTAGGCTAGAAAAGAAAAGAAAGTTCCTTATGCACAATTGGAGGAGGTGATCAAAACCCAAACCCAGCAAGTTTAAAGAAAAATGAAGTTTAAGTAAAATGTCAGTGGGTAAGACTGGATCTGAATATTCAGTCAGTTCTGTCTACTTCCACGGTACCATGAAATAACTACTTGTTTTGAAGATGACCTTTTGAGGTTTTGAATTTTTGAAAAGACGTGTATGGGTTTGCAACATCATTTATATCTCAACATGCTGTGAAGGTCCAAGGCTGAGTTCCAAAGCCAACAAGACAGCCTTGATTAGTCAAGGCAGACTAGTTCCCAAACTAGTTCCCCATGCGCAACCATCTGTTTTTCAATAGCAACAACCATACACAAGGCTAGAACTGGTGTGACAGCAGCACTGCTTTCACCGCAAATCCAGGACAAGGCTCTAATTCACAGCTACTATACAGAAAAACTAACTCTCTGCAGAGTAAGATGCCTTACCCATTGTCACTACATGTGCTATCTTTAAAACATGCAGGAACAACACACAAATCTAAATCAACATCATTTAAGCAACTTTACTTATTGAATTTTAACAAAAAATTAACAAGTTACTGAAATATAAACAAAAATCCCCTTTACTGAAGCAGTGGCAAAGTACACCTAAAAAATCTGAAATATTGCAACCTATCTCACCCTTTAGAATAATTTTTGGCCTTAAATAAGAAATAAAAAAGTAGAAGAAACCAACACAGGGCAACATTTGGCTGCAGCTATATAAGATTATGCACTGAATCAAAGTGTACAGGATTATCAAGTTTTCTCCTTCTCATCAGCACTTGAGCACAAATGAAAAACAAATCTTCATAACAAGTTATAACACTTATCCACTGAATCACCTTGCTTTTATGACTGACTTACCGGTCATCAATACTGTTTTGGTAATATATATGCAAAAGTTTATCTTTGATCCATGATATCTGTTTTGCAGCTTCTTTTCCTGCTTCGGATTGCAGTGAATATTTCTTGTATATCTGTGCAAGTCCCATCATAGCTTCCTTCCTCACTCTCCACTTGAGAAAAAGAAATAGTATCCAGTTTAGCAGTTCAAAACTCAGAACTGAAAGGACTGCAAAATTTTGTGTTAGGTATTTCATATTCTGTGTATTTCAAGTTCTATTCTATATCTAAAATAACATAATTTAATTCTCAAAAAAGTTAAATTGAGTTCTAAGTGCAACAGTTTCTCATTAGGACATAAATCGTATCATATCTATTACACTAAACCTTTCAACATCAGGAACTACCACGCAAGTGTGCCTCTTGAATTTAGAATTATTACAAATTTAAGCTAACACCTTTTCTCACAGTCTACACTCAATATCTGAGATTGTGTTATGAGTGCAACAAGGAAAAGCATGTCAGCAAATGAAAAAAAAAAAATCAGGCAATAATAATTTTAAAAGTTTGCAGTCAACAAACCTGTTTATTGTGCTTTAATATAAGCAGCAAATCTCAAATTTTACCAAATAGTGCAATATAGCTAAACTAAAATTCAAGACTATTCAAATTTGAAAACTACTACACTGGTCTATAGTCTTTCAATGATCTAACTAAAAGCAGGCAATCTACAATACATATAATACAGTTTGAAACCTGTTTGCAAAATTTCTGAAGAAAAACATTAGAATGTTTTACAAGGGTCTTCTTTTACTTAGATTTTACTAGAATCAGACAACTGAACAACATTGTTGTGTTGCAGCCAATTTCATTATTTAAATCATACCACCTTAAATAAAGAAAACAGCACAATGAAAAGTGTAGCATTTTAGTAACAGGAAGAAGATGCCTCACTAAGTACATTCCTTCAAATTTTTTTGCATTTATTGGTTTTCTTTTTAATTTTAAAACTAGTACAGCATTTTTTAGAAGCAGTCTAGAAATGTAACACACAGCCATTATTAATGCGAATTATGTCTTACCCGCTTGTCGAGTGTTCGTTCTCTGACGAAATTAAGCAGGTGATCATTGACAAGCAAAAGATCTTTTTTAGCAGCAGTAACTATGGATACTATAACATCATGCCGTATGGCCTCTTCAGGATCATGTGACCTTACTTTCAGATATTCTGTGGAAAAAAGTGAGTAAGTGTTAGTATACAACTTCAACTACTTTCTTCACTCTAGACAGAAGCAGAAGAAGTTATTTTCTTCTGTTTGGAGCATCAGCAGGTTTCTTACCAAGACTAATTGGAATGTCAGTAAAACATTGTATTTGCTTAGAATATCAAATATTTATATTACTGGCATTATTGAAACAAGAATTATGTGGCTACATTTTTATTTTTAATTTCTTATAGTAGTTACACTATGAATACCTTAGCAACTATTATAGCCAAGCAAGACTGGATCTGTAGACTAGAACAGACAGTGCTTGAGAACGTGGTAACAACACCGTGCACATTTTAAAGTCTTACACCAGGCTAGAGGCTACTCTCTTCCTGCAGACTCCATCCCCTTTGGCTGCTACAGCACATTAGTTGCACTCCTGATCAAACTTCTGTATTATCCACAAGAAATCTAGTTAACCTGCTCCAGGAACAGTCAACAGTGGGAGCCACATAAGCAGGGACAAAGAGACATACTTCAAACTATAGTACTTATTTAGTCACATCCTTGTTTATTCATCGTAAAACAATTTTTCTAGATTATTTTGGCACACTGCTACTTACTTGCTAACACCAATAATCTTATACTATCAACATTTTAAAACTTCTGCCTTTGGGTGTCAAACTTCTTAGATACTTATTGTCATTTTCGAAAACCGACATTTGCCATAAAATGGCAAAGTTCATTTATCCTTTTAGATGTATTTTAGGTTATTTTACAAGCACAAACAGATAGGAACACGCACACAGAAATTAAGATCACAGTACACTGCATACATCAGTGCAACACTGAAAACTTTAGGAAAGTTTGCAAATTCAGAGTTTACTCTGAATGAAAAAAACAGAGGTTACTGTTCTCTTATCACTGTTCAGTGACCAGTGACAATTTTCAAGACTTATCTGAAATACTGGCCATTAATATTTCTGGTAATCAGCCCAAGTGATGAAAGAGCACCTTCAAAAATAATGGTTTGCAGTTATGGAGGTTATGAAATTTTAAATCCAAATAAGATTTCTAAAAAAAACCTATTGTTCCACAGGAACGTAATCTAGAACTAATGAAAAATATTGTCATCACACAAAACAATTCTGGTCTCAAACACCAGTGAGGCAGAGAAATTTTTCAACAATTTGACTTCTGTAAGTGCTATAGGGAGAGGGAGGAGGGGCATACAAAGTTACATTTCCCAGAGGATACCATTAGAGGGGGCACAAAGTCTTTCTGCAATGTAAAAAAAAAAAAAAAAATTGAAAATATAATTCTGATAATCAAAAAGGGAAATATTTTTACCACTCTATTAAGGAAAAGTCCAGAACCTTTTGGTTTTGAGATGGCTTAACAATACAGAATCATAGAATATTCTGAGTTGGAAGGGACCCAGAAGGATCATCAAGTCCAATTCTTAAGTGAATGGTCCATGCAGGGATCAAACCTACAGCTTTGGTGTTTTTAGCTCCATGCTCCAACCAACTGAGATAATCTCAGGGTTATACTGTAACTACAGGATGACATCAGCCTGCCTCTATTTGTGTCCAACTTGACAAGTGCTCAGCAAGCAGGAGAGCAATCCCATGCACTTTACAGTTCTTTAAATTCCCTCCTTAGACCAACTGGACAAAGATATTGTCTCAAAAAAAAATTACAAGTAGGATCTTGGGGATTATTGATCAGGGGAAGATAGTCTCCAAACCAAACCAATCAATCCTCATTAATTACACATTTTTTTTATTGAGACACTGGGAGCAACAAATACTAAATGTTTCAATCGATGCCAGTTGCCTTCTTCCTACAGAGGACTTGAATTACAGGTTGTGTTTGATCTGAAGGAGGTGGAACTGTGAAGCTGTGGTCACAGTTGAGAACTCTTTTCATATTTTCAATGGCTGTGTAAGTTACACATTTCAGATTTGTGGAACTGAAGTGTCTGCCCTGCACCCTAATTAATAAATGCCTGGACCATTAGGTTAGGCAGGCTGTCTTTACTTGATCCCGTGGTGCTTAATTTCAGCAGCAGTAGGGAATGCAACTACTGCATGACAGGGAGAGTGATCTCTCTGGTTAAGGCATTCTCTGTGTACAATCCCCTCAGCCTGAAAAGCAACACTGAAAGCAGAGACTTTGACTTGGAACTCCAACACCAATTAGATCCTGAACAACATCTGACAGTGTTACTTGAGATTAAACTGACCACCTTGACTTTTCCAGGAGACTTTAAATGGTACTTTAATGTTATAATAAAACTGATACCTGTTAAGTCTTTTGCCAGGTCAGGATGGTTCATAAGGCAGTGACTTGCAAATTTCACACACTCGAGACGAATAGGTACATGGATATCATTAAATCTAGTTAGAAACAAAACAGTGCATTACAACAACAAAAATTCTGTTTCTACCAAAACAATTTGTTCATTTCTACACTATACCAAACACTTCTGAAAATATTTTTTATGCTTTCTATGCATGGTTACATGCATACAGGATCTCTGATTTCACAATATTGAGTAGATTGTCTTTAATTTAAGAAAAAATTCACATATTCATTTATTAATTCATGTTTTGAACATGAAAATAAGTCTCTTCTCCTGGTACACATGAAAAACTCCCACGCAGACAAAGAACTATTTATTAGAAAGATGTCTGATACATTTTAATTCTTTTTCTATAATGCTACACATAATTAGCCATGAACCATGTATGAGAAACTCAAAATTTTATAAGACTACAATATTCATCTCCTCCTTAAACTGTATGACAGACAGCGAACAAATGCACATCTGGTCTACTACAAATGTCTTCTGAGATGGATCATTTAACAAGATTTCCTTTTGAAAAACTCAATTAGGTTTGATGCTTGAAAACTAATATTTTCTCATTTTTAATATTTTTATAAGTAACTTTATAATAAAACTAATGATGCACTTAGTTACAGACAACTCTTTAAAAATTAAATGCACTTTCAAGCTATCCTCAAAATGCTTGGTTTGAAACAAAAATGTAATTTCAGAACACTGCTGGTTTTGAATGCTTATTTATCGAATAAAGAGATTTTAAGGAATAACTATTGCAGTAAATGCCAGGTATGTTTTCAAAATCAAGAGATTTTTAAGAATGTTTCCTTCAATAACACAGCTATTCTAACTTTATGCAAATCCTTACAAGAAGTAAATGTATACATGCGACTCGTAACTAGTTAAAAACAGTTATTATGAACAAACTGCACATAATCACACTGTAACAGAATGAAGCATTTTCCTTTGGGCCCAATTAGATGTGGTATTTTTGGATGACATTCCATGTTTTAAATAGTTATATACTTTCAAGCAAAATTCCTTGCTTCAATTAAGTTTCTCATACTTTTAAAGGTAGCATTTATTTGAGGACTCCGGCTCTGATATGATTGGATGCTACATTATAAATTACATCATTTGTAGTAACTTTTAGAATTTATCCTCTTTTACTCAAATCCAAAATATTTTTATCATAGTAGTCAAGCTTCTCCTGCCTACAAGCTCCAGCTATAGTTTCTCTCTCAAAATGGCAGAATATTTCAAAAACAAAAGAAGTATGTTTGCAACATTGCAAATACTACATACTTCTTTTAAAGTACTCCTACTATTAAAAAAATTGAAACTAGTATACAAAGACTGTAAATAAAAGCCTCAAAACCAGTTCTAATATCACCTGATATTGAAAATGTCATTTGATACCGTTTTAGAATTAATCCATGACTGAATAGTTTCACTTCTGAAGAAGTTAAAATATTATTTTTTCTTGACAATGGAATAAAGATATTTGAAAAAAATGAACATTTAAGGGGATGATTTGTAAATGTTCGCTCTGCAGAATGACAGATGCAGAAGATATATGTAAAATTGCTTTAGCATTATCTGCTACATCTCAGAAAAAGCCACAGGAAGGAATTCACACTTAGCTGTGTCACTGTAAAAAAAACCACCAAACTGAATTTTACTTCATTGAATGTTTTTCCCTCCCTAGGCAGGGAACTAAACCAGAATATACCTCCCCAGGTAGCACTGCCAAAGTGGTTTGTTTTGAGATGCCAACTCTGAATCCTTCGCCCCAAACATTTTTGCTAGAAGTTTTACAACCTGCAGACGTTCTTCATTGTCATTGCTCTGGAAAATGAACAGAATTTTTTTTTTTTAATTAAAAAAGAAAACTAACCCAAAAACCAGAGTTCTCTTTTGTACAGTTTTTACACCAATACACTTATATACTTCCAGAGGTATCACAATACAGATCAACAGACTTCTCTTACACATAAACGTCTATCTCAAGACAAAAACCCTTCACTATTTTTGTGGGAACACAAAATAATAAAGACAGTGAAAATTAAAAACAATGTAGAGACAAAAAATGGTGTGAACAAAGCCTGGCAAAAAAAACATCTTTTCAACCCTTATTTACATGTTACTGATTGTTAGGAAATCGGATAGGTGCCTGTACAAATTCAGGCACAACATAAAACTCACAAAACTCATTCTACATTTGTCTGCACGTAAAGGTTTACAGTTCTATAGAACAGTGCTTAATTGCTTAAAGATATTTAGCTAAATATAACAGTTTCCAGAATACAAGTTCCTAGAGAACATCAAAATAAGTACCAGAGATCTGAGATCCACAGGATTTGTATTTGAGGTCCTGTATTTAAGCCTGTATTTAAAACTGATTACAACAGATACTTTTATATTTAAAATTAGCACTAAGAGAGATAAAACAAGGCCTTCTTCAGCATATTTTTATTATCATTGGTTTGCATTACACTTGTTTAATACAACACATAGTATTTGAACCTTAATATATAGTTTGGAAATGTATGCTAACATTTGTGCAATTAGCATGTACTTACTGTTTGCCAATTTTTTTCCTTTGCTTATTAAAGAAAAGGGAAAAAACAACTGGCTGCAACAATTCCTAGAAAAGGGAGTAGCTAAATTTAATTTATATTCATTAGATATTATTCATCCCTTATTATTTTCAGCTTTTTTTCTGGTAATAAAGCTAAGGACTGTTTAAAATATTGCTTTTTTCTACCATCTTTGAGAACCTTATTAGTTCAGCATCACCTTTTGAACATGAACAAGAAATAAGAGCACAGTATAGCTGTCAGAGTTCTTTTATACAACGCCACAGTTTTAAAGACAAACGGTTTCTCATGACTCCACATCACAGAAGGACTGAAAAGTTTGCCAGCATGTCTTTTTAATTCAGAACCCTAAGAAAAGCAAAAGCATTTGTAAAATCCTTAAAGTAACAGAGTAAGAGAAGTTAAGGATGCAGCAATTTCCAACAGTGATATATTAGTATATTACAAAAGACTAATTCTTTTGAGTACACTTTAGTATTCAGTCTTTGAAGCATTAATAGCAAATTCATTAATTTTTTTTACATTTGACTAATTTTTTTCAATTAGCATTCAAACTGACATTACTGAAAGCCTTCTACAACCACCTCTTCTTAATCTGCAATAAATTATACTGTTTTTTCTTGATGAGTTTCAGTTTATAAGTGTCCATTACACAACAAATTCTTGTTCTGTAGCCCATGATTCAGAACTCTTAATTTTTTTCGTAGCCTACGTTAGTCCAACTTCCAAGACTCACATCCCATCCATGCCTGCTTAAACCAACAAAACATTAAAAATATTAAGCTTGTCTGAACTTTTTTTGTAATCAACACAGATCCAGAGCAAGACACTGGAAAGAGTGGAAGGAAGCAGCTGGGTGGAAGAGTTGGAAGCACACTAAATGTTAAACTACTTAATTACACAGCCAGAAATACAAAGAAAAAAAAAAAAAAAAGGGCAACCAAACAAAACAAACCCACAAAACAACAAACCCCTAAAATATCCTTAATGACTTAGCTGAAGAAGAAGCTTTCACTGTATCAGCCACTAATCTAATTACAAGACAATCCACTTGTGTTTCTAGTTCTGTTGTAGAAACAACCAGGGTCCATAACCACTTGGTCCTTTCTAAATTTGCACCCTGATGTTGGTCTCCTTGAAACATTCTTATATACATACAACCCTAGGGGTAATAAAAATAAACTTGTACTTCTTATTGAATGAGTGCATTGCTGCTTCAGTGTCTCTCCTTTATTCTACTTTAATCTCCAATCTTTCTCAAAAAAAAAAAAAGGTATCAAACTCTGAAAAAAATCTTAGTCTTTATCTATTCTATGAGACATTGTGGACTCAGAGTCACACCCTTCACCTCTTTTCTTAGATAAATCCAGCAATCTATGTTTAATAGTGTTCCATCATGACTTGTCATTAAAAACTGACACTGAACATGGATATATTCGCTTCCCCATGTATGCTCTCAACACACAGGCAGCTTCTATTCTGATTAGACATTAGGGTCTGTCACTAACAGCAGCTCAAGTCAATCAGATTGTTACTGAGTTCAAAAGAATAGGCAGCACTGAGGATCTGGGGGGATTTGGGAACAAGAAACAGACATGTAACCTGAAACTTGTGAAAAAATTTAATTATCATTTCCAGGAAGAAAGGCAGCTCTACAATAAGAAGTCAACATTTTATTGATTTTATTTGTTACATCATATTATCATTACATCATACTATTGGCTTAGTAAGAAGGTAAAAACCTAAACCCTATTACAATCATTTCCAAAATAGTCTATTCATGAGCCTTTCATTCACCTGAACATTAAGATGTTATTCACCTTCTGGAACAGAAGTTTTAGAAATTCAGATATTAAATTTGAATTAAGTTTCTTTAGTTCAGTTTCTTCTACAAGTTGACCTACACAATGATACACTCTTAGCTCTTCACTGATTCAATAACGCTTCTGTGTCAGTGCTAGATCTCTAAACACATCACCTTAAAATGCCAAGATCAGGCACAAATGACTGACCCTTAAAGAAAAGGTTAAGTTAAATGAACATCAGTGCTCATGCTGCTAATTCCCCAGACTTCTTTCCAAAATCAGGCCAAAAAAAATTACTAGTAAGAAGCAACCATGATTTCACACAGCTCTCACAGAGTTTAATGGAGTTCTGACACCTGAGAACAGAGGAGCCTTTTCTTTACATGAATCTGCAGAGGTGTGGCAGGTTGACCCCAGCCAAAAGCCAACTACCCACCCAGCCTCTCACTCACTCTCCTGTTCTCCAGAAAGAGGATGGGAAGGAAGGTTAAAAGGCCCATAGAGCACGATATCAAGAGTTTAACAGGTAAAGAAAAAACTGTGTGTGCAAGCAGAGCAAGAAGAGGAACTAATCGCCTACCTCCCATAGTCAGGGAGATGTCCCAGCAGTTCCTGGAAAGCAGGGTCTCCACTCGTATAGTGCTTGTTTCGAAAGACACACCATGAGCACAAACATAATCCCTTCTTCCTCCTTTCCCTGACCTTTTATGGATGAGATTGTGTCCCTTTCAACCTCCTGCCTGCTTCAGCCTACTTGGTGGGAGAAGGAGGAGTGGCACGGGGAGAAAGCCTTTACCTGTGCCTTCACTGTTGTACTACAATGGCAAGTGCTTGAACACTAGGTGGCCACGTCGTTTACATCCAAAATAGTAAATATGTTCAACCGTATTACTCAGGCCCCTCAGCTCTCTCACAAGTTTCATACTAAGAGCTTTTTAACCCTTCTACACATGGTCAAAAATTTATTTGGTCTCTGACAGGAAAACCCTTGGATTTTACCCATACTTGGAGAGACATTCTGGAACCCTAAACTCATGAAGATAAACCAGAAGGCTTCCTGCCAGAAGGTGAGCAAAAAATTTCAGTGAGATGGAAAGGAAGAGATTTGGATTCTGTCAGGAAATGAGTCACAAACTCAAAGATGTTTGTTCACATCCTCAAACCCCCATCAGCCACAGAGGCTGAGAACCAGGCAGCCCAATCAACTAGAAGACAATGGAGATGGCTCAGTGAAGCTCACCTGGTGTTTGGCAGAAAACCATCATCACTTCAATTTTCAAAACATTCCACAAAACCATAGGATCATAGACTTGTTAAGGCTGGAAAAAAATCTTTAAGATCCTTGAGTCCAACCATTACTCAAGTACCACCATGTTCACAATGAAACCATTATATCCCCTTTCCTTCTGAAAACTTTCAAAGATGGTGATTCCACCATTTCCCTAAGCAGCCTGTTCCAATTCTTGACAACTCTTTAAGTGAAGAAATTTTTCCTAGTATCAAATCTAAACCTCCCCTGGTGCAATTTGATGCCATTTTCTCTGGTCCTGTCACTTATTACATCGGAAAAGAGACTGACCCCCCTTTGCTACAACTTCCTTTCAGGTTGTTGTAGAGAGAGATAAAGTCTCCCTTGAGCCTCCTTTTCTCCAGGCTAAATGTTTAGAAGCAAAGAAATAAGACATTACACAGAAATTGTTTCATGTACAGAATATGCAACTAGAGGTAACATTGCTGACACCAGGAGGAATCAGCTTAAAAAAACAGGATCACTATCAGAGAAATGTGCAGCACGTGTACTGTGAGACTGAGTACTAGAAGGTCAGGATAAAACGTGAACAGTCTCTGAAAGAACAAGTCAAGAACATCAAGAGCTTTTAGCATCCTCAAAGAAGAGAAGTTCTCAAAATTGAAACAACTGGGATCAAGAACACCTTTAGTTTTCCCTGCAATATAACAAGAATTTATGGAGGCAGCATGGCAGCCCTTGCAATCATTCAGACTTCACAGATTTCAATCTGTCCTCAGACAGAATAAGCCCAAGCAGAATTCAGATTCACCAAAAGTCATGGTTTGAGCCTGGCCAGATGTCAGGCACCCATGGAAACCACCTGCTCACTCCCCCTGCAGCTGGACAGAGGAGAGAAAAAAAATATTCAAAGTGTTCATGAGTTTGAGATAAGGACCCAGAAGAGGTTCCAACTTAAAAGATATGAAAGTAAATTTATTACACTAACAGAAACAGAGTAGGACAATGAGAAATAAAATGAGCTTTTGGAGAACACCTTCTCCCTTGCCACTCCCTCCTCCCAGCTCTACCTCCTACCCCAAGTGTGCAGGGAGACAGAGAATGGGA
>WBMZ01011595.1:0-84105 GCA_013400975.1 Atrichornis clamosus
GGAGATGGTGATCTGCTGCGCCGCCGCCAACTGCTCCAACCGGCAGGGCAAGGCGCGCCGCGGCGCCGTCTCCTTCCACAGGTAAGGGCGGCCCGCCCGGCCCGCCGCAAGTGCCGCGGCTGGGCCGCCTGCGCCCCTGTCCCGCTCCCCCCGCCGGGCCCCCACGGCAGCGGCCGCCCTTTGTTTCCCTCAAGAGAAACCGGCTCGGGGTTCCCGGAGCCTCCAGCCCCGGCCGGGCAGTGGGAGCGCTCCTCGCCGCGGGGCCTGGGCCCTCCCTGGCCTGTCCCCCCGGTTCTCCCCCAGGCTTTACCCCTCGCGGCCCGTCCCCCGTCTCATCCCCCACCTCATCCCTCCCCGGGGATGCTGCTGGAGGTGAGTCCCCAGGGACAAGTCCCTATCTCGGGAGTCCCACTGGAAACGACGCCTGGGTCCTTTACTCGGGGGCTTTCTTCTACTCCAGGCATTTCTACACCTTATTAAATGTTATTAAACACACCCGGTGTAAGCGGCACCCGGGTTACGCAGGCAGTGCTGGGCAGCGTGTTGGCTGAACTGGGTGTTTTGGTGGTGGTCACATCCTCCTTCCTTGTGGACAGGCTGTTCCTCGTGGGGCTGGTGAGCAGAATAATGGTTCGACTGCTGATGAAAATGGAAACGACACCTTTTAGTCCTGTGCTTTTTGTGAAGTGGAGCTGTTAACGCAGGGAACGAATTCCAAATATTTCAGTCCTAAGTGAAATAATTCTTAAATGGGTGTAACTTGATTCTTAAATGAGTGTAACTTGTCAAAACACAACTTTCACCAGAATCTCCTAAACCTAACCATCATCTTGGACTTGGTCATCTTAAAGGTCTTTTCCAACCTCAACAATTCTATGATTCTTGGTTCTGCGATTCTAAGAGTACCAACCCTTTTAATTTTCAAAATGCAGCGTGTTTTTTCATAGGTTTTTGTGTTCCTTTTTTAGGTTCCCTCTGAAGGATTCAAAGCGTTTGATTCAGTGGCTGAAAGCTGTTCAGCGAGACAACTGGACTCCCACCAAGTATTCCTTTCTTTGCAGTGAACACTTCACCAAAGACAGTTTTTCCAAGCGGCTGGAAGACCAGCACCGGTTGCTGAAGCCCACTGCTGTCCCCACCATCTTCCAGCTCGTGGAGAAGAAACACGACAAGCTGGATTATGTCAGGAGCCGAAGGAAAATAGCCAGGCAGGTGCCACTGCGGGATGGGGAGGCCCCGCGGGAAGGAGGCAGTGAGGTAGCGCAGAGGGCCCCATCTTCTGGCCAGGACTTCATGGTGATGCAAGGGACGAAAGAGATGGAGGAGGCCAGTCTGCAAGAGGAAATGGGATCCATGTCTGAGGAGGAAGAGGCCCTCCACAGCCAGCTGGACGGCCCTCGGAGAAGGACGTTAGGGGATAATTTGGGGGTGAAGCCTGGAGCTCCGAAAATACCTGAGAGGTCTCCTGTGGAGGACTGTGCCAGGGGCAGCTGGGTGGGGAGCTGGGTGGCAGACAGGAGTGGCGTGTCAGTGGACGACTTCACCCCTCCTGCCTCTGGTGCTTGCAAGTTCATCGGCTCCCTCCACTCGTACAGCTTTTCCTCCAAGCACGCCAGGGAGAGGCCGTCTCTCCCGAAAGAGCAGCTAGAAAGGAAAAGGCCAAAGAGAGATGTGGAACCGAGCTGCAGCAGCCACCTCTTGGGACACGAGAAGGCTGCCGCGGAAGTCTCCCCGACATCGTCCCTCACTGCGACACCCCAGAAACCCTCGCAGGGCCTGTCGGCGTCCCCGGCAGACCTGACCCCTCGGCCCGCCACTGAGGCCGTGGTGGGGCGCAAGGGGGACACGGACGCCAACCCCATGTCCATCAACGAGGTGATCATGTCGGCCTCGGGGGCCTGCAAGCTCATTGACTCCCTCCACTCGTACTGTTTCTCCTCCCGGCAGAGCAAGAGCCAGGTGTGCTGCTTGCGGGAGCAGGTGGAGAAGAAGAATGGAGAGCTGAAACTTCTGAGGCAGAGGATCAGCCGCTCTGACAGCCAAGTCAGGAAGCTGAAGGAGAAGCTGGATGAGCTGAAGCGGATCAGTTTCCCTTACTTGAACAGTCTGCTATCCCATGACTGTGGTCAGTATTCCCAAGGTGCTGCACTGAGGCTGAATTCCCCATTTTTTTAGGGGCTGTTGAAGTTGGAGGTTGTAAAGGTATGATGGGGAAAAGGTATGAGAAAGGGACATTTTGGGAAGAAGTAGCAGCTTGTGTTAGACCAACAGATGCAGGTGAAAAAATTTGCTTTGGGGGCACACAAGGTAATTCTTATATCCCAAACTTTTCCAAGATGTGGAATGGGAAGTTAGGTCGTGATGTTGCAGACAACTCTTGATGAGTTTATTTTCTTTTCTTTCTGGATTATTTTAACTTGTTTGTGACTCAGTGGCTTCTGTTAAGATTTGCCTTCTTCCTTTGGAGCGTACCTGTGATTTTTTTTGGTGTGTTAATGAGCTGTCCTAGCAGGAGGTATCTGGGATAGCTTGTTGTTTTCAGTGGTATAATAAGTAGTTTTGATCTGGGATTTCATATACTGCACTCAGTACTCAGGATACAGGAAATACAAGTGTGGTGGGAAGTATCAGATATGACAATGTCGTGATACACGATGAGGTCACAATTTGTGAGCAAAAGTCTGTGTTTGCTTTGATCCTTTCCTCCTTTGGAAGGCAGAATAAGTCGGGAAGTGGGAAGCAATGGAGAATGACTGCTCTATCAATTAAAAACATAGTAATTAAGCACCTGAAAGCATAGGGGAACTCAGTGAGGGATGAGGTCATGTAAAAAGTTAGTTGTGTAGAAGTCGAATTGGGCCATAACCCTTCTTGCAAGAAAAAGCGTCTTTTAACCAACACCTTGTGCACAGTGACTGTTACTGCAAGGTGCAATTCAGGGCAAGAGTTTAGGATCATCTAATGATGGTGTTTGTGTTGCTCCTGAGAAAATGTTGGGTTGCCTTGGGAAGGATTTGTGACATGGGGCTTGCTTGGAGAAGTCATCACTCGTGGAGAGTTAGGTATCTCCCAGTGGTTAATTCTTGCTTTTCCTTTAGGAGTAAAACTTCATGGTTTCTTCTGGAGCTGTTGGACACAGTCAGAAAGGTGATGCTGGCATAGACAGGCATGTTCTCCAGGCTGCTGCAGCACAGCCAACTTCCTTACTGAAAAAGGAAAGTAGGCCCTGACAAAATTCACAAAGGTCCATAGCCAGTGCCAGCCCTTCCCACATGTATGTAATTTTCCAGAGTGTGGGAAAACCTTGATTTGGATAGAGAGGGGAAAAGAAGATTTTTTTCCCCATGGGAAATCAGCATAGTCTTGTTTGTACCTTCTGGTCTGTGTTTTTGTATTGTTTTGGTGTGAAACTAAAGAAAATAACTACAATTTTAGGGTTCCGTAATTATTGTTCATATAATATATACACATATATATATTTATATATTTTAAAAAGGGTGTCTAGCTTTGGAATACCTTAACTGAGATACTAATTGCAGAAGGAGTATCTTTAAGGATGTTTTTCTTTATTCTGGTAAGTACTATGATTTTTCTCCCCTTTGCAAAGATTAATGTTCTTATACATGCGTCTTTGAGAAGTGAGAATTTTATATTCTTGTAAAAGATATTCTCAATATATGAGTTACGTATTCTGTTTCATAAGGGAAAATGTCATATTTCTTAATGAATTGACCTATTCATTACCCTTTCTGCCATCTCTTATCAACAAAACTGGAGATCAGTGTGTGAAAATGAACCGTTATGGCAACTGTAGCTTGGTTTGATGGGAAGTTTATATGGAACCCTTTAGCTGGGAACTTTTTTGAAGGGGTTGTTGGTGACTGACTGGCTTCATTTTCTTTTTTTTTAATTTGATGCTCTTCTGCCTTGCACTGTTTTTCATGTGCTCATAGTAATAGTTTATGGCAGTGAAAATAGCTGATGAAGTGCAGCCAGCTGCTGCCAGGCAGAGCCTGGTTCATGCCCAGACACTGAGTTCTACTGTAATACAAAGCTGAGTTAAAAAAGGCTTTTCATATTCATAAAAGTACAGTCAGGTAGCACATTAGGTTAGTAATAATGATAGTCCTTGTTACTAGCTCCGTTCCAGTTGTCCCCAGTCATCTGATGTGTGGTTGAGGTGATGGTTTTAGCTGTGAACTTGAGCCTGCATAATTTTTTTTCTGCTAAAGGCAGTGCCTTGGGGATGGGGAGTATAAGTACCTGACTGGACTGACTGTGCAGGTTGTTACCTGTCTGCATCCCTGACATTCAGCCACTTCCACAAAATCCTGAGCACAGAAACGAGCTTTAGGCCCACACCCACTAAGCAGAACTTCATTTCAGTGCTATTCTCACATACTTTCCTCTAATGAGACAAATAAATTTCTGCTGGCAGAAATATCCAAGCTGCAGCCGGCTGGGAAGAGCAGGTTTCTGCAGGACTGCTGCATAGCAGTCCCTGCCAGCCACGCTTGAGACCGGGTGACTCAGGCTGGGCAAGTGGCTCCCAACTCCAGCTGTCACAGTGCACTCCAGTGGTGTTTCCCGCCCTGTCTTACCAGGGGGATCGACTGACTGGTTTAGGAGAAGCCCCGGGCTGCCTCCTGCACAGCACAGCTGTCACGGTGGCTCTTTCCTTCTAAACTTTGAATTTTGTCCGTGGTTTGTAGGAAATGTTTCTTTCCCTTTATGGGCTACTTCTGAGGTCCATGGACCAAAGGCTGAGGAATGCTGTTGGCAGAGGAGCATGGTTAGGAACAGTGCACCAGGGTGGACAGGGTTAGATGCAGCTTCTGGAGAACAACAGGATGCACTGGAAGAAATTAGGGAGAGCCAGCAAGCAAACAGGGACCCAGTGTCCTGGGGAAAGCATGAGTGTTCTAACAGCACCATCCTCTGCTACACCAGTGCTGTCTGACCATCTTGTTCAGCATGAAGGCCTCGCAGCTCTGCTGCATCGGGGTGCTTGCTGAGACAGGAGATCCCAGGTGCTGTTTCCACCACATCATCTCCTCTTAGCGTGCCCCAGTTTGGTCCGGGTGTAGAACTACATCTCCCAGCAGGCAGCGGGGTCAGTGTCTTGCCCAAACGTGAGATCACTTCCCTCAAAGCCATCTTACCACCCTGCGCAAAGTGGGGGCACAGGGGGCTGGAGGTAGAGCAAATACAAAATATCTGCAAATATGGCTGGGCATGGAGCAAGCACAGGTAGGATTCCATGGGATTCGAGTGTCTGTGTTCATGGAGAGGTAAAGCTCTTGGAATTCAGCTACTTGGGCATATGAGGAGCCTCTTCCACGCTGCATGTCTGTTTTCATGAAGGTCATATTAAAGACAGGAGAGTTTGCAAAATGAGTTCGTGTGAAAAATAGTTAGAACTCTGTTAGGAATCTGTGGGAAATTAAAATTGCTTCCGGCTTGGATTTGTCTTTGAATATTTGTGCAAAGCCAGTGTAGAAATGGGGTCATTTGTAGTACTTTTTACATGCAAATGAGGCATAGTTGGTGAACTCTGGGGGCAAGCAGAGGGACTGAAACACTAAATGTGTGGTTTTGTGCTGAGATGGAGCCCTGATGTCTGGTCTGTAGGGCCTAAGGTGGTGTTTTCCATTGAGATGGCAACAGATTTTCGTTCATGTTGCAGAAAACAAACAGCAAAATCCTGTTCCTCAGTGGCAATGAGAAGTGAGGTTGTGCATGGGTGAAGGTGCTGTGCTTTCAGTTGTCTGAGCAGGACTCAAGCAGCAATGAGGCCATGTCCAGTTCAGCTTGCAAATGAAACATGTCTAATGGGTCACAGAGATGTGTTGTCAGGGAAATGACCCCTACCAGCGCAGGCACTGCTAACCTGCCAGCTGCATGTAAACTTGGAACTAGATTTTGGCAGAAAAATGCTTTTCTTCTGAGACAGCAACTGCTGCTTGTGGATTTTTTGTGCCCTGTCTGGGATGGAAATGGCCAGGGTAGAAAGCTGGTCCAGAGGGTGGACATTACAGAGAACAAGGGAGCTATAAAGCAAACTGAGAGTGAGATAAGGAGTAGGAATACGTGTGCATAGGCTAAGAGTGGGGCTGGATGCATGGCAGAAGGTATTTTGAGAGAGGCTGGGTAAGACTTCACAGCACCTGTGGGCTCAGCACTTGGGTGGGAGGTGAACTGCTTCACACTCCATGTGGGAGCAAGCAGTGTGCAGGCATGCCAGCTTTGGGGCTTGGTTGAGGGAGATGGCTCTTTGACCCTCACCTTGGAGAGAAAGACAGTTGGAAGGGAGGAAACAAGACTTTTTGCACTGCTATTGGGATTTTTTTTCAGTGGCATGGTCTTGTTTTTTCCAGGTTTTTTTGCCTAATAGTCTATAGAGTTTGTGCATTAAGCATTTAATTCTGCAGCGAGTCGGCAGTGACTCACAACAAAAACCCAGCTTGCAGCTAGGAAGCAATGAAACAGCAAACTAGGGAAAACTCGAGAGAAAATCAAACAGACTGAGCTCAGGTAGGGTGTTTGGTTTCTCATAATAGAGTGTAATTTTAGAAATGTTTTCTCTGTATTTTGTAATAACACCTTGGTACTTGGCTATGAAATTAATTACTGAGGCTATAACATGAAAATCTGTGAATAATAACCACGTTTTTGCTCCAGATTTTGGAGCACAGATGGGATGATCTGTTCAACAGCTGATCTACTGACACTTGATGGCATGCACCTTTCTCAGAGGGGGGAAAAAGGGTTCTAGCACAGGAGCTGGCAGGACTTGTTGATAGGGCCTTTAACTAGCTTGGAGAGGGGAAAGGAACAAAGCCAGGGTCACCAGTGATGAGCAATGGGATGGAGTGCCAAAGCTTAAGAAAACCAGCACTAATGGGATCCCTCAATCTGCTTCACCAGGTGTTGGCTGCTGTGTACTACTCCTGAAATGTTTCTGCACTCATACACCCAGCATGAGGGACCAATGAGGAGCTCCAAGCTTTGGCCCAGTCCCAGAGATTTCACATCCTTGGCATAGTGGTGGGATGAGTCCTGTGGGTGGAGTACCCCGATGGACAGTTCCAGGTTCTTCAGGAAGTACAGGCAGGGCAGGAGAGGCAGAGAGGTGGCACTGTGTGTAATGGAAGGGTTGGAATGTCTGGAGTTCACAGTTGGCAATGGCGCAGTTGAGAGCCTCTGCATAAGAATCAGGGGTAAAACCAATAATGTGGATGTTACTGTGGGAATCTACTCTGGACCTCTCAGGCAGGACAAGTTACTCTTTGAGGAACTAAGGGATGCTTCCGAGTTAACTGCCGTCATCTTTATGGGGGACTTCAACCTGACAGAAATTAATTCGGGGTTTTTTTGGTGAGTTTTTTGTTGTTGTTTGTCTTGTTGTTTTCTCATGTTTCTTGCAGGAAGTGTTCCCCAGCTCAAGGAAGTAGGTTAGCTGTCTTGTTAGCAACCAGCTGGCTGCTCACCACGGCTTTGCTGATAAAGCTGCATAGGAATTCGTGCCAGCATAGCTTTCTGTGCCAGGGATCCCACTTGAGAGGCACTCTGGCTGTGTAGACATGGCCTGAGGGGGCAGTCCAGCTGCTCTCTCTGGTTTGTCTCACGGCAGGGAGAACGCAGTATCTCCTGTTGCAAAGCCTGGACAGCTGGCTCCTGTCTGACTGTGTTACAGTGCAGGGTGGGATTTGACTTCTAAACCCTCCAGGAATGGAAAGATGTAGAAACAGTTCATCTGTGAGTTCGGAGGGATGGAGCGGGGTCAGGTGGTGAAATGGAGCTGACTTCTGTGCTCAGGGCCTGAGCATGGCTGTTGTGGCCTGAGTGGCTTCCTGAAGGAAAGAGATCGAGGTGATCAGGTTGCTTATGGGCCTGTGGGTTTGTCTCCCAGACTGTTACAACTCATGAGTGCCGTGGCTGGTTTCAGTCAGATTTTGTAGAACCACAGGATGGTTTGGGTTGAAGGGACCTTGAAGCTCGTCTCGTTCCAACCCCCTGCCACGGGCAGGGACACCTTCCACTAGGCCAGGATGTAGAGGAGTGGGGTCTTGGAGATGCTGAATCCCTAAGGAGTTCAAGAAAGTGTGTCATCTGGTAGGGGAAGGTGCCTCCAGCAATGTTAAGAAAGAGGATGCAGTGAGAGCTTCCCTCTTACTAGGTCAAAGAGGAACTGTGCAAGTGGATGCGAGAGATCCAGCATTAAGGGGACTCCATCTGAGTGTGAAGCTCTCAGCATGCAGAAGGGTAACCAGAGTCTCTTGTGCTGCAAATTCTCTGATGTCGTTTGTATTCTTGATATCATCACACACTACTTTTTAAGCCACATTAACAGGTTGTTTGTAAAAGTGATGTGCCAGGAATTTAGATCTTTAAAAAGGGACATAAAGGCTCCTTTGTCAGTGTCAGAGAAATTTCTGTTGACAGTGACTGCATCTATAAACCTGCTGTTTGAAACAAAGCAACTCAGCAAAGAATTTTTTGTTGCTACAATAATCTTGCATTTACCTGCCCCAACCATCAAAAAGCAGATTTCTTTTCAAATGTCTGGGGTTTTTTTTTAATGAACTCAGTTAGACTGAGTTAACTTGTCTGCCTCCCCTCTTGCTTTTCCACTCTCCCAGCCCAACCTTCTGGCACAGAAGGCTGCCAGGAAGGAGAAAGGACTTAGTCCACCATTTAGAGACCAACGCTGAAGTTAAGAAGAGCACTGCATGGGATGAGGTCAGGATATCTTTACTCCTCTACACTTCACCGAGTCCCTGGTCCATATTCCCAGCATCACTTCTGCTGCTCTCGGCTGCTGCTCATGAGAACTAAAGAACTCATTGGCTTTGCTGCCATCTAGGTAGTTTGGAAAAGTAGTAATAGTCACTTGGCCATGTTGTTTGCCCAGGTGCCAGGTACTTCAGGATGTACAGTGATGTCTTCACTTTTCAGCTGGCTGGAATTCCAGCTCTTTGGAAGTGAGACCAGCTCGCTGGTTCAGGCACCTTCAGCCAGGCTGGACGCTGCACAAGCAAGGCAGTGGGGTCAGGCTGGGGGTGCTGGAAACGATCAGTTGGCTTCTCTTGGTTTATAACCAAGCCTAAGGAGTGGAGATGGCTAAAGCCATTCCTCTCATCTATTGTTTTGATGCTTTTTCCTGAAATGCTGCCAGCAGAAGAAAAGGAAGTGCCCTATTAAAGCACTGTAGTGACAGAAAGCATCCTGCTCCTGGGATGCTGACCCAGGAGAGGGCAGCAGTAGCCCAGGCTGCAGGCTCCTGCAACTTTTCCAGAGCTCTGCTCTTCACTTCTGCTGTGGGAATTGAACCTGCCAGAAGCTTGAAAAGAAATGTGGTGGGGAGTGAAAGGCAAACACAAGGCGGATGGAGGAGCAGTACACTCCTTACCCACGGGACTGTGTGCTCTCCTCATGGAAGTGGAAAGGTGAGTACAAGGAAATACTGTCCGGTACACTGACGCTGCTGTACGGATTGTGGGAACCCCTTCCCAGCTCTGGGGTAAGCTGGTGGGGAATGCTCAGGCTGACAGGACACTCTGCAGATCCTGGTTCTGATGCTGTAGACTTCTATCACCTATTTCCTAGTGAGCTCTCGTGTTTTCTCATTTGCTTCCACTGCAAAACACTTAAGGATAAAGCAGAGTAAGTAGCAGCACTTTACTGACATGGCCTGGCTTTCAAAACCTGCTGTCTGTGGGAGAATGAGTACCACAAGTGGTCTCTTTTACCCAGGAAAGCTTCTGTTCCTTCTCCTTTGGCATTTCAGGCGTGGACTGTCTATTCTTCTTCCTTGCTCAGACTTTTAGCCTGACCTTTGGTACAGAGCACAGTGAAACTCAGACTGGTCAAGCAAATTTTGGCCACAATATTGCCATTTTCAGTCCAAATTTCTCCCTGCAGTTGAGTCTCTTCCTTTTAGACCAACCAGACTGGCAGCTTATTCTTGTATTCTTGTATTCTTGATCTCACTAGGTGTGGAAAACACCCCCCTGGAACACCCACCTTGCCAGTAGGAAACATTTATCCTGTGAGGAGGAGGAGGAGGACTTGTTTTAAGCATACTTCTACTGTATTTGTCTGCATAACAGACTACTACTAGAGTAGTGGGCTCCACATTTGTGTGGGAATATATCTTTCCCAAGATGCCACAGGTGACATCTCGCTTTTCCTACTTACACCTTAGCAATGGATCTGCTCTGCTCTTCACGTGGCTTTAATTTGTTTGTCTCCATTTGACTGATTTTTTTTGTTCAGGTCACAGCCTCTGAAAGTAAAATGCAAAACTGTTGTTTATCAAAGCTCTCCTACAGCACCAAGCCTGACAGAGTTCAAGAAGCACTTGGACAATGTTCTCAGGCACGTGGTGTGACTCTTGGGGATGGTCCTGTATAGGGCCAGGAGTTGGACTTGATCCTTGTGAGTCCCTTCCAACTCAGCTTATTCTGTGATTCTGTAAAATGGTTCGTTAAAGAAGTTTTAACTTTGTGATACAGGCCTCGGTTGTTTTTAATAAAAGCAGTGACAAAGGGAAATGTCTTTCTCTTCCATTTACTCTTTAACTTACAGGCACCCAAGTCTTTTAAAATATTTCTCTTAGTCCAGAGCCTAAGCAAAACAACTTCTGAATGATCCCTGCCTGTCTCTTTGTACAAGCTCAGGCCATTGTTAACCTCTTAAAAAAAAAATTATAACCAGGCTTTGATCTTGAATACCGCCTGATTTTCTTTTGAAGTGAGGACTCATTTCCTTGGCCTCTGAAACAAACAAAAAGGGTATGTACTCAGTGCTTGAGAAGGATCAGCCCAGAGCATTAGAGATTTCGTTACCATGTAATGATTATTCTTTATGCTGAGTTTTCAGTCATCTTTTTCCTTGCATATAGGTGGGAGGGGGCTTTTCTTTCAGATCAAGCTACAGAGAGGAGTCAGAAATAGACCCCCTGCAAGAGTGCTCTGTGTACAGCTAGGAGCTGGTTTGGAAAGAGACCCACTTTCCATGACTGTTCACTGTGCCCCATCTCCCCTTCCACCTCGGAGCTGCCACTGCTCTGGAGAAAAGTTTTGCTGTGGTGTTGGGCCATTTCTGAGGTGCTTTGTGTTTACCTCCAGCCAGCTGGAGGCAGCTCACAGCAGGCTGCAGAGCACAGATCCCTGAGTTTTCTTTCTTCCTTCTATCTTCTTCCTCCACAGAGACTCCCCAGCTGAACCCTGTGATGGAGCCCCTGTCCTGGATGCTGGGCACCTGGCTCTCGGACCCGCCAGGAGACGGCACCTTCCCTACAATGAAGCCCTTCCAGTACCTGGAAGAAGTGCACATCTCTCACGTGGGGCAGCCCATGCTCAACTTCTCGTAAGTCAAGGGGTCTGTGTTGGCAGCAGCTGCTGGATTGGAGCAGCCATGGCTCCAGTGTGATTTGTTGGTTGGGTTTCTTCCCCAATGGCAAAGCACACAAATTTTCACCTTTCAGATGAGATGGTGTCATGGTATGTGACTGCATGGTCTGACTTTCATTTTCCTTGAAAACTTGTGATTAATTGGCATTTTTTGTGAAATTCCCACTTATAGACAGAGTAAATGAAGGCACTAAGGCATGACTGCCAAGTTTGTCCATTTTAAACTGTGGTCCTCAGTCTTCACCACTGTGAAAATCTGAGAAAAATCAGTGCTTATCAAACCATCTGGGTTAGGAGGCAGGTAGCTTAACTGCTTTGGCTGCATGTGATTGTTCTAAGAGAAATCAAAAGAAATCCAGAGGGAGAGAAGTGACATGTTGGCTGCTGCTCAGTGCTGCTCCAGTGCTCGTTTGGGAGGGGTGGGTTGGAAAGTGTGTTGGTTTGAAAACCAAGAAAGGAAGAATTACAAGATGGAGGTACTGTGTGAGAGATGCCCTGTGTTCCTGGAGTGTGATGGTGCTGCCAGCTCAGTCTGTGACTGCTTTAGTCCTGTTTCCAAAAGAAACAAAGCTCTGACAGTCTTGTTCTGACTGCACCTCCCTCTCCAGCTTGTGAACAGTTGCTGATTTGAGTCACCTTTTTTTTTTTCTTCTTTTCTGTTTGCCAAGGAGTTACACAGCTGTGAGCTGCTGAGCTCTGGGAAGTGCCAGGGAAATAGGCAGCAGGCTTGGAGCACAGAGACAGACCCTGTGCCTTCCTGGCTGCTTGAGCAGTGTCTGTTAAAAGACAGTCCACGTCTCCCTTGAATACTCCAGGCACTGAAAGCTGCCTGATTTGTTTCTCCTTGGATACATATGTAATCACCCAGGTTATGGGTGACCACACCTACAGTTCTAAAGGGCTCCTGAAGAATAAATAAGAATCTGAGCTGAATTTGTAATATTTTTGAAGGGGTTGATAGGAGAAATATGTCTGCTCTGTCACTGCCTGCAGCAAGGAATAAACAGAAAAACCAACTTGCCAGGTGTAAAAGTTAAATAAAGATGATACAGTAATTCCAGATATTTATTTGAGAAAAGGAAGTTTTTGAGACAGTGTGGCTTCAGCATCTGTGAAATGTCTGAATTCCTGAGGGGTTTCTGAGCTACTTCTTAGGAAGACCCAGGGGCTGTGGAAAATCTAAAGCTTGAACTTAAAGAAGTAACTTAAAGTAACTAAGAAATAGGTGTGCATCTGTAAAGTAACCATATCCTTCCAGATTTACATCTCTCTACTGTGAAGTATTGTCAGTCTTTTACTCTTCAAAGAATACTGCAGGCACTCATGTGGTTAAGTAAGAGGAAAGCAGGCCAAACAGTGTCTTTTGAGTGCAAAACACATCAGCTTTTGTGCTCTTGATTTACCCTCAGGTTCAATGCCTTCCATCCGGATACCAGGAAGCCCATGCACCGGGAATGTGGATTCATCCGCCTCAAACCTGACACTAATAAGGTGGCCTTCATCAGTGCCCAGAACACAGGTACACACCTGATACACACACACTGGGGAAAAGAAGAGGTCCTTACCCTGCTGGGCCGTTTCACCACTTTCTGAAAAAGTTCTTGCACCTTTCACAGTTTTATTTAATTAATATTCGCTGTGGGAATTGCTGCTCTTCAGTGCTGGACTCACAGTGTCTCCTAAACTAGGAGAACCTCCCAGTGTGTGGAGGTAGCACCTTGGTACTTGATACCTTATGGGGACTGAACAAGAGAGAACACCATCTCAATTATTGTGAGCGTTAAACCCCAGTTGATGCTTAAATTTGCATTTAATATGGCAGGTGCTGAAGGGAAAAGTGCCAGGGGTGCTGTGATACTCATCCCACACTGTGGGACTAAGTCTGGCTGGCTTCTTCTGAGGAGGGTTCCATGTCTGAGCTTGTGTGGATTTGCAGTTGTCAGTAGTGTTAGGGCAAATAAAGCCCTTCTGCACGGGGAGTGCTGATCTGTTACGTAGATCATGGAATGGTTTGGGTTGGAAGGGACCTTAAAGCCCATCTCATTCCACCCCCTGCCATGGGCAGAGACACCTTCCACTATCCCAGGTTGCTCCAAGCCCCATTCAACCTGGCCTTGGACACTTCCAGGGATGGGGCAGCCACAGCTTCTCTGGGCAACCTGTGCCAGGGCCTCACCACCATTACAGGGAACAATTTCTTCCTGATATCTGTTCTAAATTTCTCCTCTTTCAGATTAAAACAATTCTCCTTGCCATATCCTTATCTGCCTATGTAAAAAGTCCCTCTTCCTCTTTTTTATAAGCCCCCTTTAAGTACTGAAAGGCCAGAATAATAATTGTGACATGGTTAAATAACCTTTGTAGCCTAATAATACGTATGTCCTTGCTTCTCTCTAGGTCTGGTGGAGGTAGAGGAAGGGGAGGTGAATGGACAAGAGTTGTCTATAGCTTCTCATTCCATAGCCAGGATCTCCTTTGCCAAGAAGCCCCACGTAGAGCAGGTGAGTGCACATGGAGTGAGCAATTCCCGTAGCATTGCTTGCCCCAGAAGGACTCTAGTTGAGAGAATAGGTTAATTAGCGTGCTTTAATTACAGAATGCCATCAGGAGTTCTTGAAAATACCACATGGCATCCTCTCTTATTCTTTCTGTAAGAGCCTTCAGAAGATATTTTGTACATTATGAGACCCAGAGGGATCATTATGATAAAAACTGAGGGGCTGGATCAGACCAACTAACCCAGAATCCTGTCTCCAGCAGTGGCCAGTAGCAGGTCCTTAGGGAAGAGAGCAGGAGAGTCTTGGCTAAATAATCTTTTCTGGCAGCAGGATTAGTTATTAATGCTGGTTTTCTGGATTGACTGTAGTATGAGGGTTCACGTTTAAGGTATGGTCAGTATTGGGCCTCGGGGATATTTTAGGAACACCTGCAGACCTTGCTCACTTGCTTTTCAGGGAATTCACACCTTGCTTTGGGCTCTTTTCCCATCTCTGGCTGCAGGGCATTTGCTGTCAACTCCACCTTTGGTTGGCTGCTTTTTGGGGGGTTGACATTTTTTGCGGGGTTGACACTTTTGGGGGGTTAAAGTTTTGTCGGGGTTTGACTTTTTGGGTGTGTAGCAGGAGTTTGTTGGCACATCTGGAAGGGATACAGCCAGCTGTGAGTGCAGTGGCACTGCAGGAGTCAGTGTGGCACCCTGAGGTCACTGTTGGAAGCGTCACTGTCACATCTCAGCAGCTCTCACAACCTGGTTTTTGTGTGCTGTAAAACTGACCCATAGACGAGCACAAGTTTGTGCAGATGTAGACTAATATTTTATGTGCCTAGACAAACAATGTCCTAACTTGGGAAAGTCCTAACTCCTTTGCCTTTGGATGCATGTTTTCAGTTGTTGGGTTTCCCCTTTCCCAGGAACAGCTGTATTGCCTCCTTTCCATAGCAGAAGTAAAGCCATTAGACACTGTGGATGTCAGCAGGAGAGCAGAGCTCTTAATTGCAAATTAAATTTTATTTAAATGGCATTTAAACAAAAGGGACTGTCCTGTTTCAGTCACTGCCTGAACTGTGGGCAGATAGACTGGCAGGAGGAGATGGGAAAGCACAGAAAACCAGCAGATGTCTTCCTGGTTGAGGGCTCCACGGCTGGCTTTGGCTGGAAGAAGGAACATCCAGAGCTGGATGTCCATGCTCATCTGGCACCTGAGGGCAGCTCAGCCCCAGAGACTGGTCCCAGTGAGTATCTGGAAGGCCTCTGCTGGTGAAGAAGGCATGTGGAATGAGAGGGGGTAGCAGGTAACCAGCTCCCAATGCCTTTTCTCCTTCACCAAAAGCAGCTTAAATTGCCTGTGGAAACAAAGAGGCCACAGGTGTTGTGAGAAGGACACGTGCTGCTGTTTTAGTTGCTCATTGTGATAAAACTTCACTGTATTGTTGCATTCCTGGTGCAAAGTGATTCAGGATGGCTGTGGCTCAGCTGAGCTGTCACTGAGGTAGGAAGGCCCGTTCTCTGGGCCAGGCTGTGTTGTGAATGGCTTAGGTTGCTTGAAGAATCACCTTTAAAGGTGTTATCAAAGCAGGTTCAATATAAATTTGTGAAAGCACAAGTTAACAAAATTTAATGGCAAGGTTCCCTCTGTTACTTCTCATGGATGAAACATCCAAAGGAAAAGTGGATTTGAATCAATTTAGAATAATTTACACAGAGACCGACGACGTAAAGGGTAAGGGAGACCTTCCCACTGAGTCACGAGGTTCCAAGAGGACCCCCTCGCGTTCCAAGCTCCTGGTGGAGCCTAGGTGTGGAGCCTAGGAGCCAGTCATAGTCCCAGACTTGGTCAGTGGTTCATGTCTAAAGGGACAAATGCAAGGAGTAAGGGAGACCCTCACACTGAGTCACCAGGTTTGTGATGAGCATCTGGAGGACCAGAATATTTTCAAATACTTTTAGAGCTCAGGACAGTCCTCACCCTACGTGGGTACTGAGGGCACTGGCTGAGGCACCCGAAAGACTGCTGTGGTACCTGTGAAAGGTGGTGGAGATCGGCGAGGTTTCCCAGTGGCTGGAGACCCACGGCACGTGGGAAGCGCCTCAAGGTCAGCCTGGAGAGGTCTCACTTCAGCCCCTGGAGATCTCAGCACAGATGGAGAAGTCACCACACAGAGTCAGTGTGGTTTCACCACAGTGAATGGTGCCTGGCTGATCTGGCTGACTTTTGTGATCAAAGGACTGGATTTGTGGACAAGGGGAGAGCAGTGGATGTTGCTTCCCTTGAAGTCAGCCAGTTCCCGTGTCTGTTTCCCAGTGCTTCATGTATCCTCTCCAGTGTGAAAAGTCTCCCTATGTGTCTCGGCTGTACACAGAGCTTGGCCTCACACTTTTCCACCAGCCAGCCTTTGCCTGAAGCTCGCTTTTAAGAGAAAAAACCCCCTCTTCTTTTTTGCCCAGTTCCTTTTATTTCCTTCTTTTGGGTTTTGGGACTTTATTGCCTGACCTGCAGTGGTCCATTCAGAAAAGAACTGGGCCATTCAGGAACCCTGAGTTAAGGTCACACATGTTAAAGACTTTTTGATTTCTTTTAACTGCCTTTTCCTGCTTAGGGGATTTGAGGAACACTGGTGCATTACAATCACCAACTAGGAACCAAACATCATTTGTGTGTGACCCTGTTCATGCTGTTGTTGCCCCTGTGGATGTTGGAATTGGAGGCATGTCCTCCCCAGCCCTGCGTAGCTCCGCTTCTGGAAGGAGGATGTGTTGGATATGGGCATTGAGGGCACACTGTGGGCATAGGAATGGTTCTGCTAACGGAAAGGATGGAGCACACAGGCTGGCAATAGTTAATGGACGTGCCACTGAGTGACCTCAAGGAAATGAATGAGAGAGAAAAACCTCTGTATTTTATGAATTTTGAAATGGGGCTGGTTGAAGTGACTGCGAGTGAGTCGTGCTTGCAGCTGCCATGCCCTGGCGTCATGGCCATCCTCCTGCTGGACTGGGCAGCTGGAGTGACACCCTGTGTCCTTCTGAAACAGCACCTGAGGTTCAAAAAGGATGGTCCCACTTCTCTCCTTTATTTTGATGACAGCTCAGAGCAGCCCTACAGCCTGTGCTGAACACTGATGCTTAGCTGCTCCCTCCTCCAGTTTGGAAGCTGCTGAAGCCTGGCTTCAGGTATCTGCTTGCTCAGGTCCTAAGAGGGTCCAATTTCCCAGGGCAACCCCAAATTGCCTCTCTCAAGGGTTGCTGCAGCACAGATGGGCTCCAGCCTGCCCGAGTGGAAAGATGGGGCCCATGTTACCCACCAAGCCTTCTGATGGATGGCAGTGCTATTCCCTCCTGCCTGGAACTGAACCCCCCTGCTGCAGATGCAGGCTGAAGCTCAGCAGGTTCCAATCTCCCCAGGCAGGGATGTCCTGCCTTGCTCTGACATGGGGACTTGCCGAGAGCCTGAGTAGTGTGGAGAGCGGCCTTGATGAATGATGCCTCATCCACCTCCCTGAGCCGCCAGCCGGTAGCCACTCTTCTGGTGGAGGGATGTGGTGCACAGATGCCTGTCTGTACTGAGGTGATGTCAGTTGTAGTGCCAGGACCCTGCCTTGCTCCATGGATAGTGGGCTTGGAGCTGGTATTGTGGAGAGGGCTGCTTTCTTTAGGAGAGAAACCTCCTTGTTTGCTCGCCTGCTGTAGTGAGGATAGCCCTCCTCAGTGGTGTGTTGACAGCAGGCACGTGGATGGCAAAGGGAAGAAAATGCAGGTATAAGGGATTTAACCTGTGGATGCTCATTGCTTGATTTCCTTCTTTCTTTTCCTACCCCCTGTTTAGATTACCAGAAAATTCAGGCTCAATTCTGATGGGAAACTCGAACAAACTGTCTCAATGGCAACCACTACGCAGCCCATGACTCAGCACCTCCACATTACCTACAAGAAGGTGACACCCTGACGCTGGGAGTGCTGGGTCTCCTGGCCAAGGGCAAGGAGCAGGACATCGCACACCAGGAGCAGCAGCAGCTCGGGAGCATGGCAAGGCAGACCCTGGAGCCGGCTGCCTGTGCCCGTCCCCTGGGCCCCGGAGCTGCCCGTCCTGTTGAGAATGTTAGTCAGATGTTTCTGTAATGGTATATAAAAAAATAAATAAAAAGCTTTTATTTTTATGGCTGCGTCTTTGGTGTGATTACAGGGTGGTGTGTGCAACCTGCTGCTCGGCAGTGCTTGCAGAGAGCCTTTGTGCTGCCTGTTCATTAGTAGGTGTTGGGTTGGAGATCCAGCCTCCTGGACAACCTGGATAGCACCAGGGAAGCAGCAGGTTCAGGAATGGATTTGAACATCGAGGAAAGACTCTGAGAACTCCAGAGCCTGTCCAATGAAACTTGGCTTAAATATGGGGAAGGAGCACCTACATCTTGCTGTGGAACAGAGGAAACTGTCCAGCAGTTTGAAGGGAATTGGTGCAGTGCTGGAGATCAGGGCCAGACGTTGGTGAGCTTCAGTGCAGAATATCACAAGAGTTTGGGGGACAGCTGTGAGCCAACAAACAGAAGAGAAACTGCCAACAGCAGGGATCGATCTCGGCATTTCAACTCTGTAATCATGATACAGCCTTTGACCTTCAGGAAATCGGTCATCGAGTCCCTCAGCAAGGAGTGAGGCAGAGGAATCACATCCCTGCTGG
This sequence comes from Atrichornis clamosus, assembly GCA_013400975.1. Lineage (NCBI taxonomy): Eukaryota > Metazoa > Chordata > Aves > Passeriformes > Menuridae > Atrichornis > Atrichornis clamosus. The sequence goes on from WBMZ01011595.1 coordinate 18,590, forward strand.
TCTACAGCAGAGACTTCAGCAGGGGCTTGGACCAGGTGACCTCTGGAGGCCCCTGGAACCCCACTTGTTTTGGGCGTGTGACACTGGCACAGCCTCAGCTCGGCAGGGACTGCCTGGAAGGGAGCCGGGCAAACGCTGAGGTGTGCAGCCCCCTGCCGGGTGGGCTTTGCGCCACGGGGTGCTCTGTGGGCGGGGCAGCCCCTGGGTGTGTCCCTCAGAGGCCTGTGATGCCACCAGAGTCAGCACCACTATGCCAGTCACTTGCAGATCTGGGTACTGCTGGCAGCACCCGAGAGGACAAGGCCTGTGGGCAGCACCCAAGTCACCGAGTACTGCCAAGCAGCCAGACTGACTCAACAGCCAAGGAACCTCCGAGTGACTGCAGTGACTGAGGAGCCTCGAAGTCCCATGAGCAGAGTGCTGCCAGCAGCTCCCAGCAAGTGCCACCAGCAGCTGAGAGGCCTCAGGTCCGGGAGCAGCAATGCAGGAGGCCAGACACGAGCCAGCAGTGCCAGGAGCCGGCCGGAGCTGCCCCGTCTGCCACGGTCCCCTGGAAGGCCCCGCTGCCGTGGAGCCCTGCGGGCCCGCGATGCGCCGCCCCTGCCCCCAGCGCCGGGCTGCCCCCGCGGCTTCTGCCACCTGCCCGCTCTGCCGGCAGCCCATTGGGGCCATCCGCCCGCTGCAGGGGCCGGACAACCGTGCCGGGGCGGGCCCACGTCGCCGCCGCCTCCTCCACCGTTCCTTCGTGGTGCGGCGGCGGCGGCAGCAGCAGCGGCAGCAGCAGGAGCAGCAGGAGCAGCAGGAGCAGCCGCAGGGGGCTCCTGGAAGCCGCCGGCGCCGGAGATTCTCCGACGGGGACCGGGAGCAGAGCCCTCCTGCGCCCCCCCAGCGTGTCCGCAGAGTGCTGGCGGGATGGCACAGAGACGGGCCGGGGCAGGACGGGCCATGGTGGCCGCCGAGGGGGCGGGCGGAAGAGCTGGCCTCAGGGGACCACGTGCGCCGCGCCCCCGTGATCCCCTTTGAAGGGGAGGCTCCGTGGCCCCTCTGAAGAGAACACCGGGATGCTGAGAGGGCCTCGGCCGCTTTCTTCTGCCAGTCCACTCAGTACTGCAGAACTGGGAGAGCGGGAGCTGTGGGAGGGGTAAGGATACGGCTGTGGGAACTTGGAGTGGGATGTGGCTGAAGAATTGGTAGAGAGGGAGGAATGTGGATGTTGAAAGTGGAAGAGAGGGGCCATTCCTGGTTGCTTCTCTGCTGCTTTACTCATCCTCGTGGGGATGCACCCCAGAAGAGAAGAGGAAAGGGAAAGGCAAAGTCCCCTGGAAGTCTCAGCAGATTCCGAAGGGAGCAGTGCCTGCTCTTCCTGAGGGCCAGGGTGAGGACAAAGGCTGAGATGGAAGTTTGGAGCAGAACCTCCTCTCCTCCCCTGGCCCCACAACACCCCTGTGCTGTGAAAGTCTGCGGTTCTGGGAGGCTCTCCGAGCTGGGGGAGGCAGCCCTGGCACAGCCACCGGCTGAAGGAGAGGCCTGTGGGAGAAGTGGCCCCAGTCAGAATGGACCTCATATTTAGGGGGTCTCCTCTGAAGAAATCCAGAGCCCTTCCCCGTTCTGGGGCATCCCCAGGAGCTGTGCAGTGGCCATGTGTCCCTAAGGGTGCCAGGCCCTTGCTGCCACCCTGCTCTGTCCCCTTCCGTGACCTGGGAGGCTGGGGAGCTCCTGGTGTCGGGGCTGAGCTGCTGCCCACCCCTCCCTGCTGCCTTGGCAGGCCGTGTTTCCCAGGAATAGGCCCCAAACGTCAGTGTTGAGGGTGCTGGAGGCTGTGCCTGCCCTGGCCAGGGCAGCCAAGCGTGGGGTGAGGCTGCTCAGGGCGACCATGGCCTCTCGGTGCCTTCTGCCCCGGAGATGGATGGAAATCTCATGGAGGTGTAGGTGGGAAAATGCTGGCAAGGGGGAGGTGGCTCTTTGGTACTCCCAGCAGCTCTCCCTGAGCAGCACCTTCCTGTTGGAGACCCCAGGCTGTCTGTAACAGATCTCTTAAAGGAGACATCTTTCGTAGGAACTGCTCAGAAACAGGGCCAAACGATGCCTTTGGGGCATGGGGGAAAGAGGCAGGAGGGACACCCCTCCCCTGGCAGACCAGGGCACATGTCCCCCCTCACCAGGGCATTGGAATGACTTCCTACCCAAAGAAAGGGGCATGCTCCAAGCTCTGCAGCGAGGTTTCTCCTTGGGAACACACAACAGCCTGCGGCACCCACAGCAGTGCTAAGGCGGCACCACGATGGCTTCTGGGAGGATCAAGCCCTGGCCAGAGAGGGGTCACAGCTGAGAGAGACCTGGAGTGAGGGGCTGATCCCAGAGGAGGCTCTGCAGCACTGGCGGGAGGTTTGCTGCTCTCTGGCAGGAAAAAGCATCCTGGATCACAAACATCAATGTGGCTGAATGTGACCTGGGGCACAGGATGTGTGTGAGACAGCCCCAAGAGCGCAACCAGCGTCCTCCATGCTCCCACTTCCATCCTCCCACTGTTGCAAATGGATGTTAACTTGTCAGGAATTGCTCTCAGCCTTGCTGGATTTTAGCTGGGCTTTTAGAAGGAGCAGCAGGAACCACCCCAGTGCTGGCTCCAGGCGAGTCCCACCAGACCACGGTGGTTTTGGCATGTGCAAAAATGAAATAAAAGCCCCGGTCTCTGGGGAGCCAGCCAGCCGAGAGCGGATGAGCCTTCCCATTAATGTGTCATTAATGTGCAGCTCCGGCGTCGACTCTTCTGGCAGTGCAGAGGTAATTACAACCCAACTGTAAAGCACTGCACATGGATTTATTTACTGCCTTATTAGTGGCATCTGTTCTCCCAGAGAAGTGGCTCAGCTGTTTGCTCTCCTTCAGGGAAACCAGTGGAACTCATTGTGTGCATGGTCCATGCTAACTCACATGCCTGGGCTGGAAAGTGGGCTAAAGGAGGTGAGCACAGTACTGTGGTTGGTTTGGACCCTACTTGTTGGTTTAATTCTCCCAGCACCTGAGCCCAGCTCAGAATGAAGGCGACACAGAGCTTCATCCCACTCCTGAAGGACACGTCTGTGTTTGAGATCCTGCAGCATTTCTCTTCCCACCTGTCTGCCAGCACTGCCCCACAATGTTTTAGCATCATAAAATCACTGAAACATGGAATCATTAAGGTTGGGAAAGCCCTCTAAGATCATCAAGTCCAACCATCAACCCAGCACCACCACTGTGTTCACCACTAAACCATGTCCTCAAGTGCCACATCCACATCCTCCATTTCCTCCTCTGGACACGAGCATCTTCTCCAGCAAGAGCCATGGGGATGACTGGGCCTGGTGCTGCAGGATGCTCGGCTCACCCCGAGCTGCATCCACCCAGGCTCCCCAGGGTGTTGCTGCTGCTGAGCCACTGTGGCCAAATCGCTGCTGCAGCATCCACTGCCTTGGCTGCTGTCCTGGCCCAGCTCTGCAGCTTAGCACATTTCCCAAGGAAAATGGATACTGGGTTGGTTAACTAAATTTTGTGGCGAATGGAAGTTAAGTGGCTGCAAATCCATTGGAGAAGCCAGTTCGTTTAGGGCACAGAGTGTAATGGGAGGAGGAGAGCACCTGGAATGGGGGAAGTGGGAAGCACCAGCCAAAAGGTTTTTGTTGCCTGTCACCTGAGGTTCCTCGAGAAAAATTCACACCTGGGCCGTGCTGATCAAGGTGCAAGATTGGGATGCAAAGTATGGAATTACAAGTGTAAATATTTATCCATGGGCAGGAGATGTCCCAGCCAAATCAGAGTGCCCAGATGTTTTATATGAGGTTATTGCATCCATCAAGTGCTCAGGTACAACAGGACTTCACTGAACACTGACACCCACACTACCAAACCTCCAGTCACAGTAAAACTTGGCACAGCCCCTCTGTTTCTGCTCGTCTATCGATCCAGGCGTCCCCGAGGCCCTCTGGCTGCGGTGACCGGCCTGTGACACCAGACCATGCTGGGAGGGTCGCAGAGCCTGGGATGCTGCAGTCCGCTGGTTGTCCCAGGGATAAAGCTGTTCTTTACGCCTCAGGGACTGCTCTGAGCCTCCCAAAAGCAAAGTCCTTCTCTCCAGGGCCAAGCTGACCTTTTGTTTGTTTTACTTCAGCATGAACAATACCAGTCTGCAGTAAAATTTCACTGCTTCTTTACACCATAGTGTATAACTAATCTATATATATAGTCTATATATACATAAAGTTAATACACTTTTGTAATATAAAGGATGCTTGACAGGTAAGGAAGGGATTTGTCATCACATTTGCCAAGCCTGCGACGCACCCGAGCCTCCCTCAGCCCCGCCGGGCTGCCGCTCGTTCCGGCAGCACCCATGTGCTGTGGTCCCACCGTGCCCCGAGCAGCCCCTGCGTGTCACATCTGCCCAGAGGGGCTCGGGCGCGAGTGGGGCTGAGGGCAGCGGGACTGCGGGTAGGGCGAGCGTGACTCAGCCGCTCCAGCAAACTCGGGACTCGCCTGGGCGCTGCAGCTCCTCGGCAGGGATCGCTTCTGCAGCCTGATTTGCTGGGAAGCTGCCAGCCGCCTGCCACCTCCTCCTCTCTGCAGGCAGCTCTGCCCTATTCTCCGCTCATCGCCTGTGTCTCCAGTGACAAAATGACCCGCCGGACGAGAGGGACACGGGGCTGAATCCCTCTGGCAGGCGCGGAGCGGAGGAGCCGGTGATGCGTCCGGAGGATGCGGCAGGGAAGGTACGGGCAGCCTCGCTGCGGTCGTGCCGGCGGAGGGGCGGCGGGGTGGGCAGGTTCACAGGCACTGTCCAGCCTTGCACCCCGTCCTGGTGGGTGCTGTGACCACCCCGTGAGGCCGAGGGGACCTGACCCCCTCAAGCTGGGGCGGCAAGCAGCGTGTGACGTGAGAGAGGCTCTGTCCTTGTCCCCGAGCCCTTAAGGACAGGTATTCCAGGTGTTGGAGGGCCTGGGATGGGGGCCCTTTCTGCATAGGCTTATGAGCTGCTTGTGGCCATGCCCCAAGCCCCCTCAAGCCTGTCTGCCCTGGAGGGTCACGAAGAAGGCTTAAGGATGCGTTTGACCTTATTTCAACAGCTCTTTCTCCAAAAATCAGATCTGCTGGGGGTTGTGCTGATGCAGAAAGTCAGTCTGCCAAAATCTGCCTCCCAAGGTCGGTGGAGCTGTGTAGATTCCAGGAGGGGAGCTTTTCTTTGCTGCTCCGTGATTTTGCTTCAGCACTCCTTGTCCACGCAAGGACTCCCCACTCCTGGGTGCGATGCAGAATTTGGCCTGAAGAAAGGCAGCCAAAACCCTCCTGTTAAACCCAAACCCCACAGCTTGGCCAGAGCATCACCTGAGTCTGGTGCTTCCTCCATTATCTAATCCCAGCTCTCCTGAAAGGACACCATCACCCTTCAGGCTCCGGAGACACCCAGGAGCACTTCCACCTTTGCTCCAGCAGCTCTCCCTTCCCAGCACAGAGGGCTGTGAGTGTTCAGGCAGGCTCAGGAGTTTTGAGCCCCACCTTGCAGCAAGTCCATGTGTACCTCAGGGTTCTCAGGGCACCTTTGCAGGGGACAGAGGATCCCCCCACAGAGGAGCACCCCGTCTCTGCAGCCAGCGTGTCCGTACAGATTTTCCATGTGGGGCCACGCTCAGGCTGCTCGCACAAGAGACCTAGTTCCTGCTCTTCGTGCTGCCAGAAATATCCCAGCTGCCTGCAGCAGAGAGCAGGCGAGGAGAGCTGCAGGCTGGCAGGCTGGAAGTGGTGGGGGCAGTTTGTGGACATTGGTGGGTTTCCCTGGGGAAGCGTGGTGCATGCCAAGGCTGGTCGCCACACAGGGGGCCCCTGTGTCAGGATTGTGGCGAGGGGATGGCAGGTTTCCCGTGGACCAATCTCCACCCAAGGAATGATGGATGGGGCACCTCAGTGCTTTAAGTTCATGGGTATCCTTTTCCTTTGGAGGCTGGGTTGGACAGGGCTTGGGGCAACCTGGTCTAGTGGAAGATGTCCCTGCCCATGGCAGGGGGGTGGAATGAGAAGAACTTTAAGATCCCTTCCACCCCAAACCATTCTGGGATTCTCTGATACTCTTCTGCTGCCCTCAGGATGGGGGTGTTCAGGACCTCCCAGCCTAGGAACAAGAGAGAAGAGGCAGACAAGCAGAAGACACAGGCGCCATGTCCACGCGTGGCCGGTGTGCCAAGGTGCTCCCCTCCGAACTGAACAAGGTGTGCCCCGAGAGAGGAGATGACCCTGCCACACACCCCAGGAAGATGAGTGACTTCGAGGTGGTTCCCAACCTGCAGCAGAGCAGTAGCAGCGTCTCAAAGAGCAGGAGGAAGGCGCATTTTCCTGCTGGCAGCAATGAAAAGGCAAGTTCAGGAGGTGCTGGAAGAGGACGCGGTTGGGCACACACATGAAAGAGTGTTAATAAGCGGCTCATTAACAGGAGCATTAATAACTGATCAGGCTAGTTTTAGGGGCAGAGAGAAAACCTCCAGACATCTGAGGTACATGGCCAGCACTCATATCCCCTCTCCTTGGGAGTACACCTGGCTTTGTCCTTGCAGACAGCGATAGAGCTTTCATCCTTCACATCCAAAGAAGCACCCAGATGTGCTCCCATCACCATGGTGTTTGGCCCCTGGCATAACTTCTGGCCCTTTCCAGGAACCCTAACCCCTTGCTGCTTTTCTTGCTCCCTCAGGAAAATCTCATCTCCTGGATTCCTGAAAACATCCGGAAGAAGGAATGCACCTATTTTGTGGAAAGCTCTCAGACATCAGATTCTGGGTAAATGAGACAATGCCCCCTTCCCCTCCCCTGTCAGGAGAGCAGAAGCAGGATTTGGTGACAAAGCTACAGCACCAGAAAATCCCATCTTTCTGTCACAGGGATTCACAACCCCCTTTTTAACTGGTTCTTTACCATGTGATGTGTCACCACATGGCTGAGATTCCCTGTCCCAGTGAAAAACCTTTCCAATGCTTTTGCAGACAGTAATTTCCATCCTAAATATTTCTGTCCTAAATCTCTACAGGTGGAAAGAAATTTCTTTTCTGAAATTCCCCCCAAACAATGCCCTTGTTTCTTCACAAGTTCTGAGCTGGAGGAGCAGCTGGGTGGGGTTGTGGGTGCCTTATTGTTCCTCTTGCCCGGGCTGAGGTTGGACTTCAGCTTTCAGGTTTCATCTGCTCTCAACAAAGTTGTTGCTGTATGTTTCAGGAGGATCGTGTGTGAGTGTGGCTACCTCAAGGAACAGCACCTAGATGATGCTGCCAAACCTCCCATCTTCCTGGGGAAAGAATGGGACCCCAGCAGGCACATCCAGGAAATGCCAACAGATGCCTTTGGTGATATCCGCTTCACGGGCCTGGGTCAGAAGACAGGGAAGGTGATCTGTTTGTCCCATCTGTGGGGGCATGGGGAGCCAGTGTTTGGGTCTTCTCATGGCTCTCATGGCTGATGACATGGGAGTATTTCCCTCCTGAATGAGAGGACATTGGGAAAGGGCAGCACTGACTCAAGTAGAGGAGGGATTGGGACAGGACCCCTCCTCTCTCTCAGCCTTAGACCCTTTCTGAAACCACAAAGCTGATCTTCACGCTGTGAGATTCATGATTCAAGGAGTGGCTATTACCTGTCCTCATCTTTGGGTTTGTCTTGGGAATATTCTTTCCCAGGGAAGCAATGGGAATGTAGCTGTGGACAAAGACCTGGAGCAGCAACGACATAACTCAGTTGGGGAATGATGTTGGGAAGCCTCTGGTTCTTTGGTGGGACAGGAGGAATTGTGGTGGAGGTGTCCTGTTACCCTGACCCCATTGTTTATACCTAAACTGTGTGTATGATCCCTTTTTTTTGCAGTATGTGCGTGTCTCCTCGGATACCCCTCCACGGGTCATCTACCACCTCATGACACAGCACTGGGGCCTGGATGCACCCAACCTGCTCATCTCAGTCACTGGAGGAGCCAAAAACTTCGTTATGAAGCCAAGGCTGAAGAATATTTTCCGGCAAGGGCTCGTCAAGGTGGCCCAGACCACAGGTAAGAGATCACAGAATCATAAAATCATGGAATCATAAAATAGTTTGGGTTGAAAGGGACTTTTAAAGGTCATTTGGATGCAGTGGGTTTTCCTGTGATTGTACTTGGCCGTGCCTGGTTCAGTGAGTTAGGCTGTTCTGTCAATGCTGAGCTGCTTTAGGAGACCTGTAGGTCCCTACCTGGACCACCACCATCAGGGATGGGCTGCTCCTGCTCAGTCCCTGCAAACAGGCTCAAAGGGAGCTGGCTTTGGAGAGGTGCTGAAGGAGGCATCACCTGTGCTTCCAGGGGGTTGGAGCATCCCCAAGGACCCACAGCCCTATGGGGGATGCTGGGAGATTGCTGTGGGCAGAGCCTCTCCCTTCCCGTGCCCCTCTGTGACCCCCAGGAGCCTGGATCATCACAGGGGGGTCCCACGCTGGTGTGATGAAACAGGTGGGAGAGGCAGTGAGAGACTTCATCCTGAGCTGCAGCCACAAGGAGGGCGAGATTGTCACCATTGGCATTGCCACCTGGGGGACCGTGTACAACCGGGAGAGCCTCGTCTGCCCCATGGTGAGCCAGGCAGAGCAGACAGGGGATTGCTTTGCCTATGCCTGGGCTGCTGGGGAAGTCCTGCCAAGAACTGTGGTGGGAACGGGTGCTTCTGGATGTCACTGTGTCTGGTAGCCACTGGAAAACCCAGAAGTGATGGTCATAGAACTTTAGAATAGTTTGTGTTGGAAGGAACCTTACCGCTCACCTCGTTCCACCCCCTGCCATGGGCAGGGACACCTTCCACTAGACCAGGCTGCTCCAAGCCCCGTCCAACCTGGCCTTGGACACTTCCAGGGATGGTCCCAGGCTGGTATTTGCTGAGAAGCCCCTCCATCCTAGTCAGTGTCTTGAGTAGGTTCTGTGCTTCTCCTGGGAGGACCCTTGTGGGTGTGAGGGCAGGTGGAGCATGGGGCAAGGCTGACGTGAGCACTGTGGGGGCACAGGGACTGTTTGGCCAGACTGTCCGCATGTGCTGGCCTGTTCCTGTTCCACATGCGGGTTATTTTGGCTCTCTGGTGCCCCTCTGCCAGGCTTCTCCCAGAGTGTCTCCTCCTGCACCTTACAGGGGGGCTTTCCTGCTGAGTATGTGCTGGATGAGGAGAACCAAGGCAGCCTGTCGTGCCTGGACAGCAACCACTCCCACTTCATCCTGGTGGACGATGGGACCCACGGGAGGTATGGGGTGGAAATCCACCTGAGGACCAGGCTGGAGAAGTTCATTTCGGAGCAGACCAAGGTGAAAGGAGGTAACAGTGATGCACAGCCCGGCCTGAGGCAGGGATGGGCCATCCCCTGGGAACGGGATCCTTCCTGGGCTGTGGTGAGAGTCTGTGGCTTCCCCAGAGGATCCAGGCACAGGGGTTGAGGATTGCCATGATAAATGTGGAACCTGGTTCTTCAGTGACACAGATCAAAGAGCCTTTCTCTGCCAGACTTACGGGATCACTAAAGGGGTCCCCAAACCTTGTGATGCTGGGCTGATCAGGGAGAGTCATTTCCCCCAAAGGGCCAGGTCCCAAGGGAGCTTCCGGGTGTCATCTTCTCACTGTGTAAATGACCCCGTGATAACACATGCACACACGTGCTCACAGAATCACAGAATACCTGGTTTTCCTCCCCTCTCCTGAAGCTTGGCATGTCAGGGACTGTGCTCCCACCTTGCCTTTCCCACCCCACCACTCAGAGGAGTTCATGTGGGGGGGATCAGCCCTATAGGGAGGTGACCCTGGATTTTGCTTCCCTGCAGGCGTTGCCATCAAGATCCCCATTGTGTGTGTGGTGCTGGAAGGAGGCCCCGGGACCCTCGATGTACGGAACTGCTCGTGCCAAGCTGAGGAGGGAGTGGAGGAGGGGGCAGTTCCTTCCCGGGGTGCTGCTCTGGGTGGTGCCACACTGGCAGCAGTGCTGGGGGCTGCAGTGGGGTCCCAGGCTCAGGTGTTTGGTGGGATCAGGACCAACCCCCCCACTCTGTTGCAGACCATCTACAACGCCATCACCAATGGGACCCCCTGTGTGATCGTGGAGGGGTCTGGGCGTGTTGCCGATGTCATCGCGCAGGTGGCCAACCTGCCCGTGGCCAGGATAACCATCGCCTTGATCCAGAAGAAGCTGAGCGTCCTCTTCCATGACACCTACGAGCTCTTCACTGAGAGCAAACTGGTGGAGTGGACCAAGAAGGTGAGTCCCTTGCTGGCTCCTCTGAGCTTCTGGAGATCAAAGGGGTCCCCAGGGGTCCTGGCCCACAAGCAGCAAGGCTCCCAGCAGGAAATTTAAGGCTCCTCTTCCCTCAGCCATCCTCATCATTGTCCTGGTGGGCACCCCAAGGGCTCAAGCCCTGCTCCTTCACTGCCTGCTTCCTTTGGGCAGAGGGGGAGCGTTTGTGGCCAACCCCAGCCATGCTGGGGCACACAGAACAGGGGTTCTGCAGGAATGGAGGGGGGCGAGGAATTGCCCTGCACAGTGCCGTGGGAAGCAGCAGGGAGGAGATGCTGCTGCTGATTGCTTGCCTGATTACGGCTCTCCTCGTAGATCCAAGACATAGTGCGGAGCCGGCAGCTCCTGACCATCTTCAGAGAGGGCAAATACGGTCAGCAGGACGTGGATGTGGCCATCCTCCAGGCCCTCTTCAAAGGTGAGGGGTGGGGGGGCTGCCTGGGAGGCTAGGGTGAGGTGAACAGGATGGGGGTCAAGTCACCTCCTACTGCTATGTGACTTATGGGGTCACCAAAGGGGTCCCCAAATCTTGTGACTGTGGAGAGATGTTTATCCAAAGGCCACACCTCCAGGGAGGCTTCCAGGTGGTGTCTTCTCACTGTGCAGATGATCCTCTGTCCTAACACATGCACTTTGCATGCAGCATCCCGAAACCAGGACCACTTTGGTCGTGAGAACTGGGACCACCAGCTGAAGTTGGCTGTGGCCTGGAACAGGGTGGACATTGCCCGGAGTGAGATCTTCACAGATGACCATGACTGGAAGGTAAGGCAGTACTTGTGCTGCTTGTCTGGTCAGGCTTTCAGCTTGTCAGGCCTGTGGATATGGAGGGCACTTCTCACCTTGGCTGAGCCTGGGGAGAGTTTTAGAGAGATTTCTCTTGGACCCTGAACTCCCAGCACATTAACAAGGGCTGGTTTTCAAAAATGCTCTTGAACACCCAAAGCAGAGCAGAGCAAACACAAAGACAATTGGTATTTTGTTCAAAACTGGTGTTTTCAAAGACAATCTACCCACCTAGAACCTAAAATACCTCTTGACAGCTCTGCTCTGCAGTCGCTGCTCAAGTGGCAATTTGTCTCTAAACTCATCTCACCCAGCCTGGTGCTTCCCTGCTCAAACCTTACTACAGAGTGGAGCAGCTCTGCCATCCCACACCTAATCCTGCTGTTGAGAAGTCAAGGCTGAGCAGGGTTGTCTGTTCTTTCTGATGGGACTGTGGGACTTGGAAGGAATTTTCCTATTTCAGTCAACTGTTTGGATTCCCCCAGCTCATGTACCTTTGATAGGACTGGGAAGGGCTGGTGGAAACTAGGAACCCAAAAGTGAAACATTTGAGGATATATGCCCCATCCCTGGAAGTGTTGAAGGTCAGGCTGGCAACCTGGACACCTGCAAGGTGTCCCTGCCCCTGGCAGGGGATTGGAATGAGATGAGCTTCCAGCCAAAGCATCCTGTGATTCTGTGACATTCATGAACTTGGGAAAGGTGGTCTCTACCCTACCTATCCCTCTGCCCAGCAGCCAAGGGAGCAGAGGGCTCCACTGCCAGGGAAGAGGGTGTACTAACTCCCTGGGGATGTCCCACAAGTCCTAGTGCATCCCAGATGCTCTTTCACATCCAGAAACTCCTTGTGTGATCAGGGATAAAATCTCCCTGCCTAGTGAGGAGCATGGTGGGGTCCTGCTCTGAGACCATGCATCTCCTCACCTCTGCCTCTGGCCTGCCAGCCCTCAGATCTCCACCCTGTGATGGCAGCTGCCCTGATTTCCAACAAGCCAGAGTTTGTGAAGCTATTCCTGGAACAGGGAGTGCGTCTCAAGGAGTTTGTCACCTGGGACACCTTGGTTTACCTCTATGACAACTTGGCACCGTCCTGCCTGTTCTACAGCAAGCTGCAGAAAGTGCTGCTGGAGGAGAGAGAGCACACAGCTGGCTCCAAAATGCCAAGGCTCCAGCTGCACCACGTCTCTCAGGTGCTGCGGGAGCTGCTGGGCTGCTCCACGCAGCCGCTCTACCCCAAGCCCAAGCACTCGGAGCGGCCCCGGCTCTCCATCCCCGTCCCGCACATCAAGCTGAACGTACGCATCTCCAGGTTATGGGGTGGCAGGGTCACAGCAGGGAGGGGACACTGGCTCAGGGAGCCATTCTGGGGGTTGCAGCTGGGTCTCTGTCCTCTTGTCTGCTCAATAATCCTACTAAAAGTCCCTTAAAGCCCTGCCTAAGTCATCTGCCCCGCATTCCAGCTGCAGCTCCCACCTTCCTACACCTGTAGCACTGCATGGATGTGTGAGGCTGGTGGGCAGGAACCCATGGGGTGGGTGCACAGCTCCACATGATCCTGGCCCTAGAAAAAGTGAGATTCCCAGGATGAGGCCAGTCTTGGCCACCCCTGTATCTGGGCAAAGTCCTTCCCACGGGTGGTGGAGGCAGCACTCAGGGTTTGAGTGTCTTTGTGCTGAGGGAACAGGTCTGAGCATCGCACACCTTGCAGGTGCAGGGGTCGAGTCTCCGGTCCCTCTACAAGCGCTCTGCCGGCCGAGTGGCCTTCACCATGGACCCAGTCCGGGACCTGCTCATCTGGGCTGTGGTCCAGAACCACAAGGAGCTGGGAGAAATCATCTGGGCCCAGGTACCACAGTCCAGAACTCTGGTCACGACTGAGAGGCTCCTATGGAGCCAAACCTCCCAGCCCCAAGGGGAACAGTGGCACCTGCTGGGTTTTGGGATAGTGGGTGAGCTGTTCTGAACCTGATTGCTGACAAAGAGGAGCCAGCTAGCCAGCCTGAGAGCACTTGGTGTCCATCCCCAGCCACACCATGAGATCAGATCCCTCCCTTCCCGGCCAAAACAAGAAAAGGGATTGGGCCAGAAGTGGGCTCGTGCTTGCACAGGCTGAGAGAGGGCTGAGTACACAGGGACATGGCAGCTGGAGTGGAGAAGGCTTCCACCCACAAACAGCATCCCAGGACAAGAGGCAGTGTAGCTGGTGGCACGGTGAACATGCCAAGGAGTCGCTCTGTCCCATCAGCCAAGGCATCCCACGAAGAGGGCAGGGTTGTCCCTGTATTCCCTATGGCAGTGGGTTATCCAGAGGGGAGCCTGGCTCAGCCCTCGTCATGGCAAGTTGTCCATCCTGAGCACCAATCTGTTTGGGACTCCCTCCTTCCCTCCTGTGGGAGCTGGGGAGGGCTTGGCAGGACTTCTGAGACTTGGCAGGTAGAGTGTCCATGCTCTCCTTGTCCTCTTCTGTGCCAGAGCCAGGACTGCATGGCGGCTGCACTGGCCTGCAGCAAGATCCTGAAGGAGCTGGCCAAGGAGGAGGAGGACACGGACACCACTGACGACATGCTGGCCCTGGCTGAGCAGTACGAGCACAAGGCAATTGGTGAGCGGGAGGACACCCCAGAGCTGCTCCTGAACCCCAGAACTGCTCCTGCACCCCATAGGGCTGGCAAGCTTCACCCAGGAGATGTCTGGGGGTGGGGGTGGGGTGACAAACGAGGGTCCTGCCCTCACAGTGAGGGTCGTGATGCTCCAAAGGCCGTGCCTGGGTGGTGGTGAGGGTGCAGGGAGTACCAGTGCAGTGTCCTGGTCCTGCTGCCAAGGGTGACTCTGTGGCTGCCTGGCCCCGGAGCTGAGCCTCGTGTTCCCGGTACCGGCCTGTCCAGGCGTGTTCACAGACTGCTACCGCAAGGATGAGGAGAGAGCACAGAAGCTGCTCACCCGTGTCTCTGAAGCCTGGGGGAAAACAACTTGTCTGCAGCTGGCGTTGGAGGCCAAGAACATGAATTTTGTGTCCCATGGGGGTGTCCAGGTGGGTTCCTAGCAGTGGTCCATATGCCTAAGGTCCCCAAGATCCAAAATTCCTCATGGGTGGCAGTAGGACTGAGCTCTTCAGTCCCTCTAAGTAGCACTCCTCTTCCTCCCTCCTCACAGGCCTTTCTAACCAAGGTCTGGTGGGGGAAGCTGTGTGTGGACAATGGGCTTTGGAGGGTGATCACGTGCATGCTGTTCTTCCCCCTGCTCTACACCAACCTCATCACCTTCAGGTACTCCTGGCAGCTGGGACACACATGCACTGAGGCAGGGGTTTCCTCCAGCCTCATCCTGTGGCTGGCTGGGCTCAGCTGCCAGGGCATCTCCCTGCGCAGCCGAGCCCACATCCATCCCTTGCTCCCAGTAGGGAGAAGAGGCTGCAGCCCATGGGCTGCCTGACGCGCCTCCGAGCCTTCTTCACAGCACCCGTCGTCATCTTCCTCATGAACATCCTCTCTTACTTCACCTTCCTCCTGCTCTTCGCATATGTCCTGATGGTTGACTTCCAGCCGATGCCGTCCTGGCGGGAATACCTCATCTACTTCTGGCTCTTCTCCCTGGTGTGCGAGGAGACTCGCCAGGTGTGGGCAGAGCTGAGGCTGGGATGTCCAGAGGAGGAGAGACACCCCTCTGGGTGCTCCTGGGAGGGCCCATAGAGCTCATGTTCCCATACTGCTTCTCATGTCACCATCTATTCAGAGAGGTCCCAGCACGTGGGACCGCCAGATCCCCCCGTCTCTGAGGCCAGAGATTCTCCTGGGCTGCATCTGGCTTGGCCCTGGATATTTGCAGAAGAAACTGCTGTAGGCCTGGTGGGCTTTGCTCAGAAGATGTCTGGTGTCTGTTTTGAGAATGTCAGGAGAAAGAGGGAGCACTTCCTTTGGGTGAATTCCCAGCAGTATTTCCAGGCTTTGCTTGACATATGAGGTTTTTCAGCTCTTGCTTTGACATCTCAGTGCCCTTCTCCTCCAGCCTGAAGAGCCCCATGTCCCAGGTGTCCCATGCTCCTTCCCGGGTGTCCCCATTCTCCTCCCATGCCCATAGAGAAAACCCCGTAGGACCAGGTTACCTTTGGGCTACAGCTAGAGTGTCTGGTGATGGTCAGATGGTCTATGTGGTCCCTCCCCTCTGAGGCACATGAGTATTTTACACCCAACCCCTCTTCTCTTCCCAACAGCTGTTGTATGATCCAGATGGCCTCGGGGTTGTGAAAATGGCTTCTCTGTACATCAAGGACTTCTGGAATAAGTTGGATATCTGCGCCATCCTAGTTTTTATCACAGGGCTGACCTGCAGGTGAGCTGCAGAGCTCAACAGTATTTCCGTGTAATCATGGACTCTCCAAATGGTTTGAGTTGGAAAGGACCTTAAAGGTCATCCAGTGCCACCCCCCTGCCCTTCCACTAGACCAGGGTGCTCCAAGCCCTGCCCAGCCGGGTCTTGGACACTTTCAGGGATGGGACAGGCACAGCTTCTCTGGGCAACCTTGTGCCAGGGCCTCACCACCCTCACAGTAATTCCAAACTAAATAGTTCTATATGGTCCTATGGTGGCACTGAGGTGTTTCCTTTCCCCTCTCCTGTGTCCAGGCTGATCCCATCAACATTATATCCCGGGCGGATCATACTGTCCCTGGCTTTTATCATTTTTTGCCTGCGCCTGATGCACATTTTCACAGTCAGTAAAACGCTGGGGCCCAAGATCATCATTGTGAAGCGCATGGTGAGAGCTCCCCTGCTGCTGGGGTGATGCTGGACCATCCTGCTAGAGCAGCTGGATGTGTCACCCACGTTATCCCATCCTGGAGTGGGGCTTGCCCCAGGACACAGCTATCTTCCACTCTGTCTTTGCAGATGAAGGATGTCTTCTTCTTCCTCTTCCTGCTAGCAGTGTGGGTGGTATCCTTTGGGGTGGCCAAGCAGGCTATCCTGATCCACAACGAGGAACGTGTGGAGTGGCTTTTCCGTGGTGTGGTCTACCACTCTTACCTGACCATCTTCGGGCAGATTCCCTCCTACATCGACGGTAAGGGACAGTGGCCTGTGGCAGCTGGGTGGCACAAGCAGGGTGGCTGTGACAAGCCCATGTTGGCCTGTGGAAGTCCCACAGAGGTGGCAGTGAGCAGAGCACCTGGGATGATGCAGATGGAGGTCAGATCCCTGCCTGATGTTAAGCTCCCTGGATGCTGGCTACTTTCTGAGAGCAGAACATGCTCCCCAAGACACCCGAGGTTTGGCTACCATGGAGTCACGCTGTGCTCTCCCACAGGGGTCAACTTCAACATCGACCAGTGCAGCCCCAACGGGACAGACCCCTACAAGCCCAAGTGCCCAGAGACAAATGCGGACAACAAGAAACCCATCTTCCCAGAGTGGCTGACAGTCATTTTGCTGTGCCTGTACCTACTCTTCACCAACATCCTCCTCCTCAACCTTCTCATTGCCATGTTCAAGTGAGTCTGGGGCCCTTTAGATGTGGTGGAAGTAGTGGGATCCCACTTGGGGGTTATAGACGTGGTGGAAATAGTGGCAGGTCAGGGCTGATCAGGGAGGTGTGTAGAGCTGGGACATGACTCAGACACGATGTGCCCCCTCATCCCCACGGCACGGCTGACACCTGGGCTCTGCCCCAGCTACACCTTCCAGCAGGTCCAGGAGCACACGGACCAGATCTGGAAGTTCCAGCGGCACGACCTGATCGAGGAGTACCACGGCCGCCCTCCCGCGCCCCCACCCCTCATCCTGCTCAATCACCTGCAGCTCCTGGTCCGGCGTGGCTTGCTCCGCCGGCCGGCCACGCACCACAAGCTCAGTGAGGACCAGCGACCCCCTCCTGCCCTTTGCCCCCTCCTCAGGGCATGGTACTGTGCACCAAGGCACAAGGCACAGCATGTGGGCTGTGGTCCTGAGGTTTGGGATGCCCAGAGATGTGACAGCACTGCTGTCCCCTTCCTCTGGCAGAGGAGAAGCTGGAGAAGAATGAAGAAGCTGCCCTCCTCTCGTGGGAGATGTACTTGAAGGAGAACTACCTGCAGCACCAGCAGTGCCAGGAGAAGCAGAACACGGAGCAGATGATCCGGGACATTGCACAGAGGTACGGCTGCTCCTGAGACAGGGAGGTCTCTTTCGTTCTTAAGTGTCCTGGGCAGGGAAGAGTTGGGATCAGTGCAGGGGTGGCTGCCGTGAGTGTTCCAAGTGCACTGTCCCTCCAGGGTTGACGTCCTGGCAGAGCTGCTGGACTTGGACCGCGTGAAGAGGACGGGGGTGGTGGAGCAGAGACTGGGCTCTCTGGAAGACCAGGTGAGGCAAAGCAAGGGCAGCTACCCAAGAAAGGTGAAATTTTTCCAGGGGCTGAGTCAGTTGAACCTGAATCAATACCCCTTGAGACAGTTTGAGTTTCCTTGCCATTAGCATTCAAGAGGAAAAGGCTTACAGGAAGAGTTCTGTTTGACTCCAACGTGAACAGGATGCAGATAGGAATTGGTGGGATGAGCTGCTGCCTCCACTAGTCACCCAAAGAGTTAGAGCTAACCCAGCTTTCCTCCTTGGACTCTCCAGACCTCCTGGAGACAGAGACTCTCTGTCCCCTCCCTTTGGAGCTGTTCCTACACCCTGCATTAGCAGTGGGGTGTCCAGGGAGCTGGCCCAGCCCTGGCATATCATCTGTTTCCATTTCCCTTTCCACCTGCTTTGTAAGAATGTCTCTCTGGAGATGGTTTTTCAAGGTAAACATCAGGACACAGCCAGGATCACTGCTGCCCGCGGGGAGTGGCAGTCAGTGCCGAGGGCAGCGGTGCCTCCCGCCAGGGCTGGGTCCCGCGGTTCTCGGGGGGCGGCGGGGCGGGGGTGATCCTCTCCTGTGCCCCACAGGTGCATCAGAGCGCCCAGGCCCTGCGGTGGATGATGCAGGCGCTGCGGGGCAACGGCTTCAGCTCAGGCGAAGATGTGCCGCCCGTGGGTAAGCACAGCCCGACTTCTCCCCAGCAGCACTGGGGCAGCCCAGGGCCCCGGACTGGGGCTGAGCAGCCCCGCACACCCCTCTGTCGAGCAGCATGGCAGAGATTCCTTTGGTCCTGGGAGGTCTGGTGTCTCTGTGAGGTCATGCAGCCCCTCTTGTGGCCATTCCCACCCTCCCTGAGGTTTCTTCCAAGACCTGCTGGAAGGGAAACCAGGGTCCATGTCCCCAGGGGACATCAGCATCTCCAAGGAGAGACCCAGCCAGCCTCCACAGCAGAGCCCTGGTCTGCAGTGCCGGACTCAGCACCCTGCTTTGTGGGACCCTGCTGTCTGTGTCTGCCTCACAGGCTCCTCCAAAGCCTTGGACACCAAGGAGATTGACCTGGAGGGGAAACTCGAGGAGAGCCGGCCCCCACACCATGTGCTTGCCCGAAACCTCCTGTACCCAGGGTCTCACACCCTCCGCTTCCCTGTGCCAGATGAGAAGGTGCCCTGGGAGGTAGGAACTCTCACCCTGGGCAGTGGGGCTGGGAGGAGGGGGCGTGGGGCAGATCCTGGCACTGGTGGGAAGAGGAACAGACCCATCATCCCACTTGAGAGCCTGTGTTCTTCCCAGCCCTGGGACAATTGGCTTCCTGGAGCCGCTGCTCTGGGGCACTCCCAGAGAAAAGGGCGTCATTCCTGCTGGAATCTGCAATGCTAGGGATGTCTGGAGATGCACAGAGGGTACAAACACCCACCTCTGCATTTCCTGAAGCAAGGCTGGTTCAGGGTCAGGGACAGGATCTGCCACTGGCTTTCATGGGGGTGTGAGCCCTCCAGCTGAGAACCTGAGCTCAGCCCCAGCAGCGCCTGGAGCATCATGTGGAGAGTGTTGCTGCAAGCCGGGCAGAGGAAGAGACTGGGGCATAAGGTGTCTCCGGGGTCGCAGTCCCCACCTGCTGTGAGACCAGGGGCACAAGCTGGGGGCTGACACAGCCATGTGCTGTGCAGGTGGACTTCCCGCTCTATGACCCCCCTGCCTACTCTGCTGACCACAAGGACATGGCTGTGCAGGACCCCTTCAGCCTGTGAGTGTCCCCCCATGGCTCCCCACTCCTCCACCCCTTCCCTGGGTGGCACAGCCAGCCCCCTCTGCCGGGCTGCCTCCTACCCCCCAGCTCCTTGGAGTCTCTCCTGAAGATCAACTACAACACCATGGATGGGCTGATCGACCGGCAGAGCTTCCACGGGCTCTACACCGTGCAGGACGGGCTGCCACTGTGAGTGCCGCTGCCACAGACTCGCTGGGAGCTGGGGTGCAAAAGCACAGGGAGATGGAGAGGCCAGGGGCATCTGTGGGCATCCATCCCATTTGTGCTTTCTTATGGCTAATGGTGGGGCTGGGGTAATTGCATGCATTATCCTCAGGGCTGGCACCCTAAAAAACCCCCCAAAAGAGGTGGGGCGCAGTTGTACGAAAATGTTACAGGGGTGCACACAGGGACTCTGGTGCTGCCCCAGCCCCCTCACTCTCACCCTGACAGGAACCCCATGGGCAGGACGGGGCTGCGAGGCCGTGGGAGGCTGCACTGCTTTGGGCCCAACCATGCCCTGCACCCCGTCGTGACCCGGTGAGTGTGTCCTGCTCCAGCACGGGGCTGGGGAGGTGGGGTGGAAAAGAGGGCATGAGGCCACCTCAGAGAGATGTTGCCAAACCCAGCACTGCCAATGCAAGCACTGCTGGGTGAAGGGGAGCCAAGTCCAGCTGCAGCATGACAGGGGCCTCTCTCATAGCTGGAGGAGGAATTTGGATGGGTCCATTATAAGGAAGAGTCTGAAGAAGATGCTGGAAGTCCTGGTAGCCCAGTACCCACTGTCAGATGTCTGGGCTCTGCCTGGGGTAAGAGCTGAAGGAAAACGACTGGTGGAGAAGGGGTTGAGGAGATGGGAGCAGTGGAACAAAGGAAGGAAGGATGGATGGATGGAGGGATGGAGGGATGGATGGATGGATGGATGGACATCCCACAGAAAGGAGGGAATCACAGATTCATGTTGTGGGCCTCCTGCAGAGCATCTGAATGCTGGGGGTGCTGGGGGAGCAGTGGTCTCCTTCCATACTCACCCTGACCCACTGTCTCCTGCCTCTCCCTCCTCTCCCTCCATGGCTTCAGCTCTCACATCCTTCATGTAAGCATGGTAAGCCATTGGCAAAGCATCCTTTGGCAGACATTGGATCAGGCAAACTCAGACATGCGCTTGGGCAGAGCTGAAGACTTCGGGGAGGAGAGGGAGGACGGGAGGCACCAGCAGAGCTTGGTGGTGGCAACCAACTGCATGATGGCCAAGCTGGTGGCAGAGAGGGAAGCTGGATTGTGCTGATGACAGGCCCCATAGCTGACATCTGCTTTGGCACAGGGGTCACTGGAGCCGGGCGAGACACTGCCACTGAAGCTCAAGTGGATCCTGCGCCGGGAGTTCTGGCCCCAGTTCCAGAACTTGTTGAAACGAGGCACTGAGGTGGGGGGCACAAGGGCGTCCCAGCAGTATTGGGTCACAGGAAGGTTTGGTGGTATGGAGGCATGTGGGCATCACCCCAGCACAGGGACACACAGGCGGTACAGGCACATGGGGACATCACCACAGCACAGGGGTGTGTGGACAGCATGGTGTCACAGGGCCACGTGGGTGCCCTAGGGTACAGGGGCAGGGTGCAACACCTCTTGGCCACTGCTCCCACCGTGGAGGAGGGGCTGGGGGAGGTGGAGACATGCTGTAATGTCTGTTTGGTAGTCGGAGAGCAGCCCAGGGACCCCAGGGGTGGGCTGCCCACATCAGTGTCTGTGCCTGCTGCAGTCACTCCCCATGGCTCCAGCTGCAGTGGGAATGGGGCTCTGCTCTCCAGCGGGGCAGAAGAGCTGCAGGGTGATGCCTCACCACCTCGGAGGCCTCTCAGTGCCTTCAGAGAGCTGATGATGGCTCTGCTGATGTGGCATCTCCATGCACAGGTACACAAGGGGTACCTCGACGACCCACGCAACACGGATAATGCCTGGGTCGAGACGGTGGCCGTCAGCGTGCACTTCGACAATCAGAACGATGTGGAAATGAAGCGGCTGAATTCGGTACGGGGCTCCCTGGCCTGGCTTACAGCAGGCCTGGGGCACAGGAGCTGGATTTCCAGACCCAAATCTCTACAGGAGTGGGATTCTCTGGCTGCATGCAGTGGGGGAAGAACATAGGGATGAACATGTGGTGGCACCTCAATGTGTGCCCCAAGCAGAAAGGGCAGGAGGCTGGGGCCCAGAGGTGCTGTTGAGCATGGCCAGCAGGCCCCTCACCAGCAGCGCATGTGTGACATCTGTCCCCTTCCAGTTCCTGCAGGGCTGCGACCCAGAGCTGTGCATCCGCTGGCAGGTGCTGGACAAGAGGATTCCCCTGCACGCCAACCACAAGGAGCTCCTGCAGAAGGTCTCAACCCTCCTCGGTGCCTACTACTGAGGCCTCATGCACAGGCCAGGGCTCCAGCTGCCCCAGACCAGGCTCTGGCTGGGACCTGCAGCTCCACCTCAGCTCACCTGTGAGACCATGGGAGCTGCTGGAGATGAGGTACTCTGGGTGCCTCCATGAATGTCATGGCAGGTCTCTGGGAGAAAAAGTGTCCCCTCCCTGGGGGCAGGGGCTGCCTGGGCAGTGCATTCCAGTCATCTGAGCCACCAAGCTTAGCTCCAGTTGTGTCTTGGTGCTTCCACATTAGCCCACAGCACTAACCCAGAGCTTGGGCCATTCAGAGCCACAGAGCTGTTCCTGTGAGGTGATCCTTCTGTCCACTCAAGCCTGCTCTCGGCTTTGGGGTGGGCACTGGGGGCTTGTCAGTCCCAGCTACCCTTCCACCAGGATATCCATCACTGCTTCCTGCTCCTGCTGTCAGCCCTGGCAGCCCCACTGCCACAGATCCCGAAGGATTGCTCTGGAGAAGACTTGGAGTCGCTCCTGTGGCAGCTATACCCGAATCTCTCGTTGCCTCAGACCCAACAACATGGTCCTGAGCTGTGATCCAGCACTTCTGAAGGTGTGAGCAGCTCTTGGCTTATATACCTATGGTTTCATCGCTCTGCACAGGCCCACCTGCCATGCCCCAAATGAGATGTGATCCTGCGTGTGTATGCTGAGCATTGGCTGCTAGCTGAACTCCTTCCCTCTGTCCAAGCCCAGGCCCCAGCTAAATGTCACCTGCCTGTCCCCATCCCATTGTGCACATGGATGGAAAGGGGCAGCTTGGTGGGACACAGGTGATCCATCCTCTGTGGTTCCTTGGGCAGGAGAGGGGACATCAGTGTGTCAATTCCAGACATCCCTGCTTTTAAGGAGTCTTTCACTCACATTTTCTGTTGCCTGTCATGGGGAGAACAAGGCACAGTGGACGCATTTTTTGATCATCCAGAAGGGCCCCACAGTGACATGTTATGCCTGGGACTACTCAGGGAAGGATTTTGCTTCCCCCACCTTCTCCCAATGGATCAGACACTGGCCAGCCAGGGCTGCTTATCCCACACTGGTGACCACCACAGCACAACTT
Source organism: Atrichornis clamosus (assembly GCA_013400975.1). Lineage (NCBI taxonomy): Eukaryota > Metazoa > Chordata > Aves > Passeriformes > Menuridae > Atrichornis > Atrichornis clamosus. Next base: position 41,229 of record WBMZ01011595.1, read on the forward strand.
CAATTTCACCAGTGACGCACTGGGGTTTGGCAAGGGGAGGGGGCTCAGTCTGGCCATGTATTCAACCCGGCTCAATAAACCATGTATTAATCAACTACAGACTGGTGGTGTCTCACAGCTGTTTAACCTGGAGGCCATGCTTGGAGCACACTTCCAGGATGAGCACAATTCCCACCCCAATCTTGTTGTACAAACTCACTTTGCCTGAAGACTCACCCCCAATGATGGCTGAATCACAGAATGGTTTGGGTTAGAAGGGACTTTAATGACCATTTCATTCCAACCCCCCTGCCATGGGCAGGAACACCTTCCAGCAGACCAGGGTGCTTGAGATGACTTGACCCATTTAGAGTTGATATGGGAGCTGTGCACCTTCTCCCATTGCTCGTGGACTGTTTGATATCTGCTGCTGATTTCCCATCACCGAAAGAGACAGGAGACCATCTGCTGAGAGCCCACGTGGGTGTGGGGAGGTCCAGGCCAGAGGCATGGCCGGGAGGAAAGGGGCGATCATGCCTTACAGCAGCTGATCAAGCTTCTAGACCAGCAGCCCGGACCGTAGCCTCTGAAAAATTGCTGAAATCTCATTAGCAGCACTTCATTTCTGCACATTGGGGCTTCACGCGTTCACTCTCCTGCAGCCCCGTGGGGGTGCTGCCTGGCTGTCCCATCACCCTGTTCCCCCCGCCCCCGTACCGCCCCCGCACCGCCCGGTGCCTCCGCGGCGGGACCGCCCGGCCCGGGGCCCCGCGGGAGCGGCCGCAGCAACAGGTGGGGCCGAGCACCATTGCGGGCGAAGCGCCGCGCACCGCACCCGCACCGCACCGCACCGGCACCGGCACCGGCACCGGCACCGGCACCACACCTACAGACGGAGCCGGAGCCGGAGCGAAGAGGAGCTACCCCGGCCGAGCCGGTAAGGGACCCCCGGGGCTCCGGGGCAGCGGGGGGCGGTGGGGGTCGGTCGTGCTGCCCGGAAGGGCCCCGACTCCCCGGCCCCCGGGCAGGGCAGGCGGGCGGATCGGGGCATGGCCCCCGCACACCCCCGGGGGTCCGGAGAGGCTGCGACTCCTGAGAGCCCTCGGAGCCCTTCCAGGCGGTGGGAACCGGCATCGCGTAACGCGTCCTTGTTCCCGCGGAGAGACGGAGCTGTCAGAGCTCAGTATCTTTTGTAGGGCCAGAGGGATTCCCGGGAAGCTCAACTTCACAGTGAATGCACAGTGCCCCATCCCTGGGCAGGGCCACCGGAAAAGCCGCAGACAGCATCCCCCGGGTATGGGCATCCCTCTGTGGTGCCATGAGGATGCTCACACCTGAGGGATGCTGTTACCAGAGGGATGCCATTAGCAGAAGGATGCTGGTACCAGGGGGACAACAACAACTTGGTGCCCATAATGACATCATCATGGGCCATTTAATTCCCAGGAGAAGGGTTCCCTTGGCCTCCCACCTCTCCCCTCCATGGGGATCTCTTCCCCCAGGCTGGCCAAGGCAGCAGGAGAGGTGTGAGCAGCACAGAAGGCAGAGGAAAGGCATCCCACTTGCTTCATCTTCTGCTTTGCCCCTATCAACGCTGAGGTGTCCCTTGGGGTTCCCACATCACCCCTTTTGCTGTGCTAGCCAGTGGTTCTTCTCTTCACCTCCAGACCCCAGAGTCAGGCTATCAAACTATACTCTTTGTTTACTTTAAAAAACAAACTCACCTCCAAACCCTTCTTTGGTTAAACCCTTGGAAACATGACTTGCACCAGCTCCCGGACCAGAAAGGAAGGAAAGTAAAAAAGCTCCACATCTTGTTATTTAAAACCCTGGTGGTGATTAAGCCAGTCTGATGATCGGTGGAGTCTGACTCATCATTTTTAAAAACACTCAAGGTTGGTGAAATAGGAATTTACTGCTGCTGTTCTCCAGCAGAAAACTACAGCATTCCCCCTGGAAACTGGCAGCAGGATGGGACAGAGACTCCCAGGCCAGGCCCATCTCCACATCCCCATCCTGCAGCTCTCTTTGTCACCCTGGGTGGTCTCTGCAGAGACCAGGGTAGGGGAGCAGGAGTTTCAATCTCTGCAGCTCTACGTCTAATTAAACTTAAGGCAAATTAAGCTGTCCTGGAAAGAATAGCTGGTGTCACTCCACCCTTGTTTTCTGGTCTCCTGAGCCCAGCCTCTCACCCCTTTGCCAGGGCACGTCACACACAAGCCATTTGCAGTGCTCCAGGAAATAATGCCATGTCATATCCCCTGCACCCATTGTTTCCCTCCAGCGATGGGAGAGGCTTTGCAGGAGTGCCGAGGGGCTGCCCTGCTGCCCAGGAGCTGCTGCCGCCCCCATGGAGCCACCAGCAGCCATGCTGAGCTGGCCAGCTGCAAGATGACCCTCACCACCACCACGCCAGCCGCCAGTGTGGCCCAGGCTTTCTTCTGCCTCCTGCTCTGCATCCCCTGGGGCAGCTCCTGCCCCCCCAGCTGCCAGTGCATGGAGCGGGCAGGGGCGAAGGCTGTCCTCTGCAGCTCCCGGCACCTGGAGGAGATCCCCAAGGACATCCCCAGAGATGTGGTGTTCCTCAAGCTGGATGCCAACAGCATCACCAGGATCCCCAGCAATGCCTTCAGGCACCTCTCCCACCTGGAGGAACTCGACCTCTCCAGGAACGCCATTGAGAAGATCGACAGAGCAGCTTTCAAAGGGGTTGCAGCGGGGCTGCGGACCCTCGACCTCTCCAGCAACCGCATCCGCAGCATTCCCAAGGAGGCCTTGCTGGCACTCAACGCCAAGCTCCGGCTGGCCAACAACCCCTGGCACTGCGAGTGTGCCTTGCAGGAGGTGCTGTGGGAGGTACGGCTGGACCCCGACTCCGTCCAGGACATCACCTGCCACACGGCCCCGCGGGAGGAGTACGTGGGCAAGCCGTTGCTCCAGGTCCTGGATGCCGGCGTCAACTTCTGTAGCGTGCGCCAGAGGACCATGGATGTGGCCATGTTCATCACCATGTTCGGCTGGTTCGCCATGGTCATCATCTACGTCATCTGCTATGTCCGGCACAACCGCGAGGACGCCTGCAAGCACGTGGACTACCTGAGGTCACCGCCGAGCGCCCAGGCCCACGCAGAGACCACCAGCACTGCCCTGTAGCGTGGGGATGGGGTGCCAGCTTCCAGCTTCTTTGCAGGGAGACAGTGGCCAACTGGTGGGCGTCAAAGCTTCTTGGTGGGATTCCCCAGTGCTTGCTCCAGACAAGTGCCACCAACCTCCCCTCCCCACGACACTGGACTGAGTGTGAGGAAAGAATGTGGGGGAGGGATGCTGAGGACACCCCTTGCAGACCTGTCCATGGAGACCGTGTTCCTGGGGACAAACACCCCCAGCCGGACTCTTCCTTGCCAGAGCTGGGCTCGCAGGGAATGCAGCCCCAGCCACGTGCTTGTGGTTTGGAGAGAACAAGCCCCTGGCAGGGAGAGATGGGGGTTGTGGGGCCAGGAGGTCCCTGGGGTGCAGAGGGTCACTGCAGTGGGGTCACCCCATCCTGGCTCCAGTGAGGGACCAGCCTTGAAGAGGGCAGGACATCCCCCCCAAGGCCCCATGCGGTATCTCAGGAACCTCTGTCTGCCCCCAACCACCCTGGGGGAGAGCTCCGAAACCTTTTGTTCCTCAATAAAGCCCTGCACTTAGGAAAAGCCCTCAGGGTTTGCACTACCCCGGGAGGCGGGTGTCCAGGGAGGGCGGTGGTGCTCAGGGGGGTTTCAGCTTGTTCTAATTCAATTTCTCCCAAAGCAGACCAGCCTAAATTCAATGTACCAGCCTGACTCCCATTAGGTGCCATCCCCTCTACTTTCAGCCAAGCCTGCCTTGAGCATAGACCAGCTGCCCAAATGTATCTGGTACATCTTGCCTTATCTTGCCCTTCCTCAGGGCTGAATTAGAGCTGCTGCTCGCAGCTCAGTGATGGAAGCAAATCAAGTTCTCCTGTGTCTCACAAGGGAGAAATTGTCCTTCCTGGCAGAGCCAGCTACAGCTGCCCTGATGAGTGAGAGGAGGGAGGGATGCAGAGGCTCATCCTGCAGGCCTGGACCCTGGGGTGGTTCAGGCTGTGACCCCCCAACCCTTCCTGGTGGGCTGGCACCTCCTGCGAGCTCCCCAGCGCCAGGGTGTGTGGCCCAGCCCAGCAGGAAACCTGGGTCTGGGGAAGGTTGAGGGATGGGACACTCGGGTGAGGCAGTGGGTCCTGGGTGGCAGGAACAGAGGGGCACCCTCACCCCAACACATTGCTGTGCTCAAGGCCACCTCATCTTTGTGGGCCACCTATGGCCGTGGACATTTGTGGGTGACTTGTGTCTCTGTGAGGGGATGTCTCTGCCATGGGCAGAGCAGCTTGGGTACCCATGTGAGACAAAGGCTGGGTGCACACAGTTTATTAGAGCTCTGGTTAAACAAAAGAGTTCCCCTGCAAAGGCAAGGAAAAGAAAAGAGGCCACAGTTTCACCTGGAGCATTTTCCCATGCCCGTGGTAGCTGGATTGGTCCAAATGCAAAGCAGGTTTTCTCAGGAGTTGCTAACCCCGTGCAAAGGGGTGCAAGGACCAGCACTGGTCCTCGTACAAACCTGACAGGTTTGCACGACACACACGACACTCGTTGAGGGTGACTCAAACCGGCCACAGCAGAGCAGAAGGATGGGCAGGCACCCACAGCAGTGGCATGGGGTGGCAAGGCCACCAAAGATGACATGAAGAATGACTGCAGTATCAAACCAGATGGTCCTCAGAAGCACCACAGCCCCAGGCAGCAGCATCTGCCCGAGGCAGACAGAGCCAAGCCTGAACCCACCTTTCCCCCCAATTTCTCACAACTACTGCCCTCTGCCACGCACCCACCCTGGCAGCTCATGGTCTGCTCTGTCTCTTCCTTCCCTGGCTTTGTGCAAGCCTTGGCCACAGCCACTGGTGGCTCTGGGTCCCTCCTGACTGGAGACTGACAAGCATCGGGGTCCTGGTGAGCTGCGGGATGCACCTGGGTGCCAGGAACCTTGGGTAGGACGTGGCTCTGCAGCATGGTGGAAGAGCTTTCCCAGGAGAAACAGCCCCTTCGCCAGCCCCTGGACAAAGCTGCAGAGAGCCCTGGAGCTCCCTCTTCCTCCTCCTCCTTCTCCCCCTCCTCCTCCTCCTTTCCTGCAGAGTGTACAGCCAGCCACTGCCCAGCTGACGCTGCAGCCATTCCTGGGCTCTGTGGTCCCTCTTCACCTGGATGCCCCGCTCACCCCGGTCCCGGCGGGGAGCTGAGCGTGTCTCAGCCATCTCAGGTGGTTTTCAGCTTGAGCACCTTGGAAAGCGGCTCCTTGGCACTGGAGTAGAGCAGGTAGGAGCCCTCAGCGGTGTGAAACGCCTCCCAGTCTCTACAGCCGACGGTGGGGAGGTTGTGGGCTGCCACAAAGCCTTCGTAGCCTTGCCACCTGCACGGGGAGGGCAGTTAGCTCCCAGGGTGAGAGCTGGGCACCTGGGAGGGGCAGGGAAGCCGAGCCACGAGGCTGGCATCTTCCACCTCCCTGCTGTGTTTCAGGGGGGGATGTCCCTCACTGGGGATTCCCATTCCTGCCTGAAAACAGGGAGCAGTCCTGTCCATCCTCCCTGGGCAGAGGTACCAGGTTGTGCCCGTGCTGGGTCGTTCCTGCTGGGAACAACCCCCAAGCCCCCCACCCTGCCCTCTGCAGTACCTGTAGATAATACTGTTAACAGAGAAGGTGACGCCATCGAAGGAGTTTGCTACCACCAGAAAAGAGTCGTCTCCCACCGAGAAGAACTCCCAGTCCAGGGCACTGGGGATGAAATAAGCAGAGGGTAGGTGAGGAGACCCCTGTGTGGCCAGTTGAAGGAGAGGCTGTGTGTTCATGGGGCTGAGCCCACCCCACCCCAATCTCTGACACCCTGATGACACACAGAAAATCCTGCTCTTCCCCTGGGTGTTCCTGAAAGAAATCCACCCTCGTTCCCAAATCCAGGGCCTTCTCCCAGCTCCCACTGGGATTTTGTGCCAAAGAGCCATCACTCATCACCCTCCCCATCAGTCTCAGTCCCTGCAGGGTGAAAGCCTGCAGGAACCCTCCAGAAGACAAGCGAGTATAGTTTCAAACTAAAAGAGGAGAGGCCCTGGCAGAGATTGCCCAGAGAAGTTGTGGCTGCCACCCCTGGAAGTGTCCAAGGCCAGGTTGCATGGGGCTTGAAGCAACCTGGGATAGTGGAAGGTGTCCCTGCCCGTGGCAAAGGGTGGAATGAGATGAGCTTTAAGTTCCCTTCCAACCCAAACCAGTCTGGGATTCTCTGAGACCTCTGGGTTGCTCAGAGAAGGATGTGGACTGATGAGCACCCTGGATCCTTGCATAGGTACCTGTAGGTGAGAAGGTCCTGGAATTTAACAAACATCTGGGCAGTGATGTTCAGCTCATAGATGGAAGAGTTGATGGCATAGAAGTTGGAGGGAGCTGGCATTCCGCTGTCATAGCTGTGGCTGTTTGCAACAGCCAGGAAGACTCTGTCCCCAATATGAAAAACCTCCCAGTCGGCAGCACCAAATGTCTGTGGGGAAGGAGGCCATGAGAAGCTGGATGTGGCTGCCTTGTCCAAACCCAGAGTGGGGACTGAGGAGCAGCAGCCAAACCTTACCAGGATAGACTGGAAGAGCTGGAAAGAGCCACTGAGCCAGATGTAGATGTGTGAGTAGATCTTAGTGGATGTGCCGTTGAATGTGTTAGCTACAGCCAGGAAGGAGTACGGTCCGATGGTGAAAAATTCCCAGTCGTAGGCTCCAGAGGTAGGAATGGTCTGGTTAGTTTCAAACAGCCCTGTCCTGGGGTTCCACCTGTATATCACACTGTCTATATTGTGGTTGTTCCCTGGGGGAGACAGGTGGATAGGTGTGCACCATGAGGGAAAGGAATACCTGGCTTGTGTAAGAAACAAGACCCAGAAACAGCTTCAGCTACATGAGTATTTGCCAGCAGGTCATGAGGCTGTTTGCAAGTGACCTATTGCTCCCCAAGAAGTAGCCAAAGAGATTCTACAGTCTCCATCCCTACCTAAAGACCCCCTCTGTACCTAGTGCCTTCATCCCCACCTAGAGCCTCCATCCCTACATAGAGCCTCCGTCCCATGGAATACACCAGCAGCTTGTCCTGAGCACACCGTGGCAGCTTTGGGGCAGCCCTGGCAGAGGAGGGACAGGCAGGTGCTGTGTCCTCACACAAGCAGCAGTCCAGAGGCACCTTGCCAGTGTCCCAGGGTGGCCAGGCTCTGCCAGCTGTCCCACAGGGTGGCCCTGTGTAGTGGAGCCAGTCCCAGCTGTCCCCCTAAGTTCCTGACACCACGGGCTTTCCCGCCAGCACTAAAGCATGTGCTCCATCCAGCTCCTGGGCTCTGCTCCAGCATCTCAGCCTCATGCCTGTGTGGGACCCAGCTGGCTTTAAATCCTCATTGCAACAGAAGGGACTTGGGTAAAGAAAGGCTGAGGGAAGAAAAGGTTGTGTGGGAATGGCCACACGGATAAGTGGCAGCTCCTCAGGGACTGACCCTCCACCCTCCTGAAAGGGAAACCTCCCCTGTTTGGCTTGGCCATGATGACCTTAACCCCTAGGTGTGATGTGCGTGGCTGCCAAAGGGGCCACACTGCCACAAGGGTGGCTCTCATCCAAACTGGCCCTGGTGGGGTTCAACAGGGGACACAGGGCATTTCCAGCCCAGATCACAGGTGCCCAAGCAATCTGCTGCCAGCTCTGAGCTTGATGCCCCCCAGGCTAGCCCGGATGGCAGGGAAGGAGCCCACTGGCCCATCATCTGAGCCCAGCTGGGAGCATCCTGGAGAGCCAGGGCTGTGCTATCAACCTATTCACACCGTGTACCCAGGGGTGCATGTCCCAGCCCAACTCATGGCCTGGGAGGGGAATGAGACTGGATCATGACTGCAGGGTACCCAGGGAGGGAGGGAGGGATGGCGGCAGGCTCTCACTCAGCTTCCCTTGGCGTCCTGTGTGCCCTCAAGGCCAAGGCTCAACCTGGGGTGCTACCAGGCTATGTAACATTGGGGGTAAAAATGAAAAGAAGCACAGAGTTTCAGCACAGACACTGTCCCCTCTCCTGTCCTTGTACCCTGCAGTCAGAAACCCCGAGGATGGCTGTGTCAGCCACTTCCCCAAATGCTTTTCTCTCCTCTGCAAGGCTTCAGGCTTCCTGGGGATGCTTGCAGCTGTGCACACCTCCCTGGCTTTGCCCTGCACTCCGTTCCAGCAGAGGAACACACGGAGCTTTGGGGTTTCCACAGCAACTGGCAGATGCTCTGAGCAGGGCACCTGTGCCAGGGCACCTGCCATGGTCCCAGATACCACCCCAGGGCCTGTGGGGAATACTGAGGGCTGGGTACCTTCTCTGTGGTTGACCACGGCGAGGAAGGCTTCTCCCTCAATGACAAAGGCCTCCCAGTCCCTGGCACTGTGCGTGGTGATCCGCTGGTACGTGATGAATTTTGCTTTCCTGCGGCTCCACTTGTATATTACAGAGAACTCCTGACCCCTCCCATTCTGCTCAAAATTCGCCACTGCCAGGAAGATCTGAAAAAGGACAATCCAGGACAGCTTGGTTTTCTCCTCTCAAAACAGCACGGACAAGAACGGGGAGGTGGGATGGAGGGCCAGGGATGGAGATGGCTGGTGTGGGGCGAGACAGTCCTACTGGGGTCCCTGAGCAGTTTCCAAACAGCACAAAGTGGGGACAGGGACCCAGCGGCCTGTGGGGGTCTTTGTGCCTGGCAGGGACACAACCTGCAGCCAACAGCCTCTTAGAGGTAGGGAGGGAGAGCTGAGCTGTGTCTGCTCACGTCCCTCCAGCCCCAGAAATGGACAGCAGGAACATGAAATGTGCTGGGGAAGGAGCAGGGTCTGACTGCTAAACCTTCCTGTAAGGAAAGGTGGTTCAGAACAAAAATCACAGATATGATAAAGATAACAATGACAATTATAACAATTCCCTGAGACAAAACATTTTTCAGACCAAGACACCCCTGTGCAGGTGTCAGGGACAACAGAGATGGCCAAGTGCAAGGCAGGGAGCACATCCAAGCTCTGTCATGCTGGCTCTGCCACTCCAGTGTCCTTCAGGTGGAGCGGCAGAGGTTATGTCTCAGTTTGGGTCACAAAGAGGCCTAGGCCCACAGCCCACAAGGAGGAGAGAGTCAGTGGGGGGGTTTCCTGCCTCCTGGCCTGTACAGCACCCTGCCAGCCCTATCCCAGGGCTTTGTTCAGACAAGGAGCAGCCACCCCCAAGGACAGGGGTGTGCTGGACCCCCCTGCCCCCAGAGAAGGTGCATCCCCAACTCTGCTCTCTTTGCAAGCCCCATTTCAGGGAGCCCCTTTGGGGCATCTCCAGAAACAATTTCAGTGGGAGAGAAGCACCTGGATCCAGCCCCACAACACAGGAGTCTGAAGTCCTTTGGTCTGACAGGGACCACCAGGAGCCCCCATGCTGGCAGAGGAGCAGCAGGTCCCAGTGAAGTAACAAGGTACTGACACCCACAGAGGTGCATCCCCCCTGCCCCATGTACAAGGAACTGGGCTGCTGGAGACACCAGTACTGAAGGTGCTGCTGGTGCAACACCTCTTTGGCCACCATCTCCATGAAGAAAAGTGCCAGTGTGACTCCTCAGTGTTCCCATCTCCTGCCTGTGAGGGCGCAGCTGGAGTGATGGAGAGCAGTGTTGAGAATGCCAGGCACATTCCCAGCCCAAAGTCAGCACTGCAACACAGCTGCACTTCCAGGGCTTGACCAGGTTTTCTGCAGAACCCCACCATCAGGGACATTCCCCACCATCATGTTCCCTATCAGGAATGGTGGCTACCATCACGTTCCCCTCCCACCAACAGGAGACACGTCCTGTTTGTATCCAACCGGCAGGGCTGTTGGTGTCACCAAGGCTGGAGGCAGGAATTTCGCCCATCCCTTTGTTCCTTAGAGCACAGGGCTGGCAATGGGGGAGCCCTGCAGCCACCCTGGTGACAAAGCCAGAATGGGTCATGACAAAGGGGGAGTAATCCCAGCTTCCCGGGGAGCCCCGCTCTCAGCAAATGGCTTTCTTGGGGCTCCTCGAAGGTAATAAGTAGCTTCCCAGGGGGAGGAACCAGGCAAATACTCTACTCAGATTGCCTGGGGAGGAGAGGTGGCTCCAAAGTCCTGCAATGATTTAAAAGCAAGAGAGTTTAAAAATGTAGCCAGTTGGACTCAGTGGGTGTGGGGAGGGAACTGCAGGCTCTGATGGCTCTTTAAGACCACAGGTATATCTCTGAGATGCAGTTACTTACTCTGCCAGGTGCTGGAAATGGCTTGGGTGAATGTAGCTGTGTCTCAGCAAAATGATTAAACACAGCAGGCAGCCCACAGATGAGCCAGCAGTCCCTGGAGGGCCCCGGATCACGAGCATCAGCATGACCCCATCAAAGACAGGAGGCAGAGAGATTCACCCCCGAGACATGCCCCAGACTCCGAGCATCAGAGAAGCCAGTGTTGGGCAACTGCAGTTTAATGAACTGAAACATGGAGGCACCTTTCCATCAGACTCACCTTCTTTCCAATGGTGAAATACTTCCAGGACTGAGCCTGGTGGGTGGGGATGTTCTGGTAGGGCACAAACTTCCCGTCGGTCCACCTGTAGATGGCCGATCCCGGGGGGCTGATCCGGTTGGCCGTGGCTGCGAACAGTCCCACCTTCGGGATGGTGAAGACCTCAATGCCCATCGTCTCCGAGTTGGTCACCAGGTTCTGGTACTCCTCCACATAGTCCAGCCTGTGTTTGACTGGGAGCACACCAAAAAGAGGGGTGAGGTTAAAAGCAGATGATTTTGGCTGGAGAGGGGCCCTGTGAGGGCCAGCTCAGGGGCACTTGCTGCTGTGAGGAGCTTTATGAGGGAAATGAAGGTCCTGGTGTCACTAGGGGTGAAGGGCCAAACCAAGGGGGTGGTAAAAGGCCAGACTCCATCTCGATGGGCAGCACATCCAGCCCCATGCATCCCTGCCTGTTCTCCAGCTGAGGGCAGGGCTGTCTCCTTTGGGAGCAGGAAGGAACCCCATGCCACGGACTTTGATTGCTTTCATATAGTAATCCTCAAGAGAACAAGGAGATGACAGGAGGAGAGGTTAGAGAAGACTAAGACAGAATTAATGCCGGAAATTGGAGCAGAATCATCCAGATGGATGGGCACTGGAAGGGACAAACGACAGGAGAAGGCCCAGTGTTGGTAGCATCAAGGGGCACAGGTCAGTAAGATCCCAGCATGAGGTCTTCTTGGGGAAAGAAGGACACAGTGCCAATCCTGATGACTTCCAGAGGTAGGGAAGGATAGGGCATCCCCACTGCTAGCTCCTGTGGGGAGCAAATGGCTCATCCAAACCCACCCAGGGAGTATCAGCAGAAGAAAAATGCTGGGAAAAGAGGGAAGGGAAGGATGGTTCAGTTGGGTTCTCTCTGCTCCCCCTTGTCCATCCCACAAGTGCTTTGGCACCAGGAGCACCAGCACCTTTGGGAACCCATGGAAGGGAGCACCCCAGCACCCTGAGAATGGCTCTCCATGGGGTAAGCTGTCCTGCTCAGACAGGTCAGGAGCTCATCCTGCCCAGAAAAGCCCTAGGAGGGACAGATAACATGGAGAAAGTGGATGGACCACGGAGGCATTTGAATCCAGACATGCTCTGGATGTGTTGTTGTGGGCACCGAGAGCAAAGCAATGCCTGGCCAAGCAGGGAAGAGACAGCGGGACACCCAAGCCCCTCACTCTGCCGCTGATCACCATCCCAAAGTGGTCGCAGGGGCAAATCTCAGCTCCTGCTCTGCTGCCAATCTTCCTCCCTCCCTGAGAGCTCCATTACCTCCCCTCTGGTACCTTCCAGCATGGAGACCCAGGCGCTGCCGTTGCAGAGGTACAGCCCTCGTCGGGAGGCGTTGAACCAGAACTGCGCCTTCTCCTGCTTGGTGCAGCGTGGACGGGCCCCCAGGGTCACCTTCGTGTCAGTCTCTGGGCACAGAGAGGAGTGAGGCGGGAGCCTCTTCGTGCACACAGTGGAGGAGCAGAGAGCCAGGAGGGTTGCATGTCCTGGTCTCACTCTGATGATGGGCACTGGGGAATGGGGGAAGCGGAATCCCAGCACCAATCTGGGAAGCCACAGACTGGGAAAACCCTGTGTGGGGCCACTGACACGAGTTCAGCACTGCCGAGGGACCCAGGCAGGGGCACCCTGTCTCTCCATGGGGATTTTGGACAGGGATCCCACACACTGAGAAGCAGAGAGGCTGGGAACACCCTCTTCCCCTCTGCTCCCACTTTGTTCCCAGCCCCACGCGAAGAGCCCTCCTCACAGAGGTGGAAGCGGCCGGCAGAGCCCGCCCTGCAGGGGCACTGACCGTAGGGGTATTTGAGCACCTCGTTGCTCACTGCCTTCGCAGGGACGTCCTGGAGGGCGGTGGGGACAGAGAGCGTTGCTACTTTGAAGTTCACGGCGCGGCATATCCGAGGGGTGGCATCGGCTCCTGGCAGCAGGACAAGCTGTCTCAGCAAGCCCTGGGAAAGTGGGAGCAGAGGGATGGAGAGCAAGACCAGCAAGACCACAGTATGGGAACTGCAGGTGATTCATGCCTTGGATTTCTTGCCCAACTCCTGCTCATTGCCCTCACTCCTGGCATGCGGAAGTCTCCATGGGATTCATGCACATTAATCAGATCCCAGGTGTCCAGCTGGGGCTATCTAACAACTGGTGTGGGGGAGCATTGGCACGGGGCTCAGAGCTGCAGCTGCCTTTCACTGCCTCCACATGGGAAGGACCCACAGCCACCTCTGCTTCCTGTGCCATGGCCCAAGCCCTGCCATCGCCGGGGACTGAGAGGGGGCTGTGGGTCACCCCGTGGCCAGGCACGAGCACCCCGGGCACCCCGGGGTACCCCCGGGCACCTCACACCATGGGGCACCTACCGTGAACACGCCTTTCCTCCTCCGCCTGTTGCCCAGGTAGAAGCTGGCTCTCCTCACCGACAGCGAGGCTGGGAAGGGCGTCTCCACCACCCTGGGGACGGGCAGACAAGAGGTAGGGGACGATTTCATGGCATCTACTGGTGGCCGAAGCAGATGCTGGTGGAAGACTATCACCCTGCCCACCCTGCTGAGCCCCCGCCGCTGCCCTCAACCTACACATCCTTGGGGATGCTGCAGTCCACTGTCAGGGAGAAGGACTGGCCGGAGACAGCCAGGATGAGCGTGTGCCACTGGTTGTCGGAGAGGGAGACGTTGGGGAAGGTGACGCGGGTCTGCCAGCCGCCGGCGCGCTCCTGGCTCCAGAAGAGGAAGTGGAGCCTGTCGGGGGCGTAGCGCAGCCCCACCAGCACGCTGGGGCTCTCCTCCACCATCAGCGTGAAGATGTACTCGTTCCTCTGCGGGAGGGCACGGGCTCACACCTGCGGGGCCGGGCCGTGCCCGCGCCGTGCCCGGCCGGCGCCGCTTACCTTGGCGGGGACGCTGAGCACCCTCAGCGTGACGATGATGGAGAACTCCTCGGGGAAGCGGTCGCAGTGGATGAAGAGCCGGGAGGCGGGGAAGCCCAGGGCGCGGGGCCGCGAAGCGGCGAGCTGGAAACCGCGCACCCCCTGCGCCTGGAACACCCGCATGCCGCGGGCCAGGCCCCCGGCCGGGAGCACCTCCGAGAGGATGTCCAGCGGGCGCAGGTCTGTGCCAAGAGACAGTGGAGCACGTCACGACGGCGGAAGCCATCCCACCCTGTTCCGCTGTGGGATGCAGTAAGCACAGCGCTGGCTGAGGTGCTCCGCAGCAGCAGGATGGCCTGACATGCCCCAGTAGCCTGCTGGCCCTTGCCTGGGGTCTGCCCGGAGCCCCTGCTTCAGGACCAGAGGGAAGGTTTGCCATCCAGACACTAAGGCTGGCACCTCCATCCCCACAGCAGGAACACCAAGTGTATCCCAGTGATGCAGCTCTGAATGCTGACATGGAGCCAGGACCTGCCAGCCAGGCAGCTCCAGGCTGCCACCAGCTTCCTCAGGATCCACTGGCATCAGCAACTGCAGCCAGAGCCAGGGGAGCAGGCAGGGATCGGTACCACAGATTTGCTCGCAGGGCAGCCACCCGTCCCCATCTCTGTCCCCAGAGCAGTGGGGACAGCTTTACCCCTCCAGTCCTGGTTCAGGCTCTCCAACCAGCCCTAATTGCACACAGGCACACACACTCACCCAGCAGGCACCAAAACCACTCATTATAAATAATTATCCTCTCCCCAGAGAAGAAAACACCGTGCCCAGCCCCAGGGCATCACCTTGGTGAGAACACACAGGGCACCAGCACCACAAAGTGTCACCCCACCGAGCAGTGCCAGGTCTGACATCTCAGCACAGGAAGGGCTGTACCAGCTGTGGGGACTTCTCCAACCTTCCCGGCCTTGGACCCTCCTGGTTTTGTTTTTTAATGCTTCCCTGGCAGAGAAGGGAGATGATGCCCAAGAGAAGCACTTGGCTACACTAAAACAACCCTGATTCCATCCCAACCCTGCTGAGACACAGCTTTTAGCTCCAATTTGTACTAATAAATCCGGGCTGCTGGGGCACAGCGGGAGAGCTGGGAGGGAGGGAGCTGGAAGCAAGGCTGGGCCGTGTGTCTGAATCCAAACCAGCTGGAGAAGGGAAGCACTTCCTCCAGACATCCCTGGCCAGCGCAGTTCCAGATGGGCAGAGCAAAGAGGAATCTGCTCATGTGGCTCCATCCATCCCCAAGTGGGGAGATTGGTGAGGTCCTTCCCACCCTGCAAGCTCTGTGTGCCCCCTGCCCACCCCACCAATGGTTTAAGCTGTTCCTAAAGCTAGTGGGGGAGTTTTAACTGGAACAGCTGATTTCAGAAATGCACCACTCAGGGAACGGTCAGTTCCTGTTTTTCCCAGCAAAATGTACAAGCTGAACTCAGGCTTGGATTTGCAGAGGGGTTTAGGAGCCCCCAATTGCCCCTGGGTTGGTGGGGATGAGCCAGGGGACAGCTCAGCTGGGACTGGAGATTGTGTGCCTGGAAGGGGCCAAGTCCTAAAACCAAACCCAAATCCCTAAATCCAAAGATGTGCATCCCAGTCTGCCTCTCACATCCATCACAGCTAAGGCTGGGAGAGCAGCTGGGGTGCTCCAGCCCAATTTGGGCAGCACAAGTGGTGTCGGGAAGCCTCGCACTGGAGTCCCAGGATAATGCTGGGGCCTCAACATCCCCAGGATCCCTCCAGCCAAGGGTGCTTGGGGGCAGTGGGGACATTCCCAGAGAGACCAGAGCACCTCAGGGAGGAGGCAGTGGGCAGAAACTCTCCGATCTCACCCTGTTCTTCTTCTCACATTATCTGGGCTGTAATAAAATGCAAATAACAGTTGCCATCAAACTGGGACAAGCCCCAAGCACACAGAGCCTGGGCCCAAGCAGCTGCAAAAGCTGAGCTCAGGCTTCACTGCCCACACAGCACGGGGATGGGGATGGGATGGCAGAGCCAGGGCACGGGGATACTCTTCAGTTCAGGCTCCTCTCGGAAATGCCATTGGAGCTGCCAGCTCCACGGCTGGGGACGGTGGGACTGAAACTTTTGCTGCCGGGAGGGCGGAGGTCGTGCCTGTCAGAGCACAGAAAATCCGGGGCGGGAGGGACTTTCCAGCGGGACTTCACGGCTCTCCTCTCCTTCTTCCAGCCCTTCCACTCCCCTCTTGCCTCCAGCAGAGCCTGGGACAGCGCTTGTGCCGCGGGGACAGGGGCACACAGCTCTCCCCACAGTTCCGGGAGGGCTCGTTGCTCCCCGGTTGCCACTGTGGCGGCTGCAGGCACGGGAACGACCCCACCACCTCGGTCCGTGGGTGCTGGCAGGGTGGTGGCAGCTGCAGCACCTGAGGCTTCGCTGTCCCTCGGTCCGCTGGCACCTGGGCACCGAAGCACTGGGGCTCGGCTGCCAACGAGAGGCTGACCCATGCGGGGCGTGCCCCCCAAAACAGAGCACACCTTCTGGGGTCTGCCCTGGCGGCATGGGGAGCATCCCATCCATGGGAGCACACTAGTCCCAGCACGTTTCCCAGCAGGGTTAACACCTGGGACCCCCCCGGAGCAGCCCACCCGCCCTCCGCTCCTACCTGTGCAGTGCTGCCACGTCCTGCCCCCTCGGATGAAGCCCCCGCCGCTGGCCCAGCGGAGGAGGATGACCCAGAGCAGCAGCCGAGCCGACATCGGGGGCCTGGCCTTAGGGGGTCCATCCACAGGGACCCCCCTGCTGTCCACTCCTCCCTGCCCCGACAGGCGCTGCTCGGCTCAGCTCCCCGGGGGCTCTCGCATGCTCTGCAGGGGGAACCCCCGGAGACCCCAACACCGATGCGTTCTCCCCGGGGTCACCCCAGGCTGTTACACCCCGGCTCTCCGCCGATGCTTTGCGTAGGCATCGCCCCTGTGGGCACGGCCGGAGCGGCGGGCGGGGGCTGGCGGGGGTCCCCTGGGGCGGCCGCCGAGGCAGTGCCGGCTGCAGCCTGCGCACAGACATTTAAATGAGAGGTCGGCGGTGGGAGAGGAGGAGTCCCGGCTCCTCCGAGAGCTTTTATCTTTTGCCCAACCCTCTGGAAGGCGGCTTTGGGGAGGGATTTTTTAATTGTTTTTTTTTTTTTTTTGCTTTATTTCTTCCCTTCCTTTCATTTTTGGTGATTCATTTTTCTGGGCTTACATAGGAGTAGGTGGGAGATTCACCCCTGCCTGGAGACACCAAGGTGGGAACCTTTCTGCCCCTAAATGTGTTGGTTTTCTGGCAGCACAATCCCAGCTCATGTCGGATGAAAGACCCCTCTGGACTCTACCATGCCCAAAAATAAGTCAGACCCCACAAAATGCATATTTCTCCCCCAAAACTGTCCTGGGCAGGTGATGCACATCCAGTGCCCCAGGCAAGGCTCCATTTCAAGGGCCAGCCACCAGACCCAGCCCCGCCACAAGAATGCCACCAGTTTGGAAATCCTCAAGGTTCCACTGTTACAATGGGAGCAACGGCAGTGGAAAAACTCCCTGCACACAGTGAGCTCTGCTGGGCTCCTGCAGCCACAGAACGAGACTCTTCCATTCCCCAAACAATTGAAACAGGCTCCCACCCCACCCCCACCCCCAAAGCCTTCCCGCAAGGCAAGTGCTGGAATAGAGAGCGGATGGCCAGGATCAAACGCCAAAAATTGTGTCGCAAACTGGGGGTTTTTGTCAGCGAGGAACAGCTGGGGCCGGACCCGCGGCCGTGTTCGCTGCCCGTCTGTCCGCACCCCGAAACCGGCCGTGCTGGGACTGTGAGAGCACAGCCCAAGGAGTGCAGCCCGCGGCGGAGTGCAGCACCCTGCACTTCTGTCCCAAGTCCCCGGAGGAGCTGTACAGAACCCCAAGACACCACAACGTTGGTGCCTCTGTCTCAGAGCCTGGAGAGTGGCTGTGTGCCGGTCCAACAGCCCTGGTAGGGTGGCATGGAGCTTCGCCTCTCCAAACAACTTCCCTCTGGGCATGCCCCAAATTAGGGCTCTACCGGGATCATGCTTAAACAGAGCTCAACCTCTCTGCAAGAGAGAGCTGCAGAGGTGAGGCACTGCTGTCTCCTTATCATCCTCCTCCTCGTGCTAGGGATGGTGTCCGGGGCCACAGCCATAACCAAACCTGGGGGTCCCAAATGGCAGACAGGGATCCTGAAAGGCACCTGGTGGTCACGAATGGCAGCTGCTGGAGTTGACCACAAGGGATGCAGGAGACACAGACCATCCCATCTTCCCTGACGGTCCCTCCTGATGCTCCACGCAGCCTTGGGGACACCCACCAGGGCCAGGACTGGGAGCAGAGACCTCACTGGAATCCCAAGCTATGGGAAGTAGGAGACTGGTGTTCCAAGCACGTCTGGCGGAGAGGTGGGTGCATGGGAGGGGAGGCTCAGGTTGGCACTGGAGAAGGCATCACAAATAAGAATCAGAGCTGCCACATCTCCCAGGGCTGCACACATGTGTCAAGTTAAGTGCGGCTTTGGGAGCTGGCAGCGCCGCCCTGAGCAGGGGATGGACTTGGGGAAGGCTCCTGCTGAGGCTCTGCAAGGGTCCAGGCAGGGAGGGAAAGTCCTGGCAGAGATTCCAGGTCGACTGGTTTTCCAAAGGGGATGCAGCCACCTTTGAGTGCTTTCTTAGCTGAAAAATCAGTTGGTGGAGACATCTTCAGAGCCAAGGGCACAGCTGTGGGTGTCACCTCGAGAAGCAGGAGATCTGTGGACTTCCAGGCAGGAGGCTGACGAATCAAAGCTCCCACTGATAAGCATGGAGGACGCAGTGGGCTCAGGCTGCTCTTCAGCCATGTTAATGAACAGTTTCCTGGTGAGGACAGGGATGCTGATGGTCCTTGAGGGTTTTCCCCATCACTGGCCTGGGGATGCTGGCATGGCAGAAGATGGTGGAGCGGCTTGGGAGTGCCTGGTGCTTTCCTCCCCGCCTGGGGAACCAAGCTGCGATGTGAAGTAAGGACAGGGACACACCACTCCCTGCTGTCCCATTGCGTCCAGGACCTGCTCCATGTCCCAAGGACAGTAGGAAGCGGTCTGCAAAATAGTTCCTAAGCACACAGGCACACATTCCTATGTGCAGCAGCAAGCACGAGGGGATGAAATAGAAGAGACAAACAGCGAGACGTTTGCCTAATTCACATGGGGCATAAATAAAACCATGTGGCCGCTCCGAACAAAATGATCCTTGGATTTTCACCAAAAAGGTTTGGTCATCCCTGGGTTAGGAAAGGTTGAGAAACCCATCTGTAGGCAATCCATGGCAAGCAGAGCTTTCACGCAGGGGACAGCGTGAGGAGGGCACCTCATCGACGCCAGGGACCGGCTGGACCCTGCATACGGGGGAACTGTGTTTCCAAGGCTGTAACTCATTCCTTATTATCTGCAGACACAAAGTCTTGTTTCAGGGCTTCATGCCTTTTTCATTTCAGTCTTTATTCCTGACATCTGTATATAATCAGAGAATCCTTTAGGTTGGAAAAGACCTCTTAGATGGTCAAGTATTTCTCCCTGAAATGCAGTGCACACACAGACACCAGCCAAGGCAAAGCTTTAAGGGACCCCATAAATAAGTGACAGACAAATACCCATCTTGTGGCGTCCCCAACCTCTGTCCACCCTCCTGCCTGCACCAGCAGGGCCAGGGGAGCCTGCCACACTCACACCCATGGGTATGGAGCTGGAGGTCAGGGATAAGCACACAGAGGTGGTCTCACCTGTGTGAGCAGCAGGGTGGGGATCAGTTCTTTGGGATCAGTTATGAAGGGGGCAGAGAATTGGTCTCAGAGTGACATCCCAGATCGCAGTTCCCCAAATCACAGTTTGGGCTGAACAACTGGAAAACCTTCCTCAGGATGCCAGGATGAGGTCTCCATCCTCAGCTGTTTCTGAAGCCCCTCCCTTGTCACCTCTGCCCTTTCTCCCAGGCTGAAAATCTTCCATGTTTTCTGGAGCAACTTCATCCCCTTGTGTCCAACCCACCAACACAAAGCGGAGTTCCGGCAAGAAACCTCCGCACCAGGAAACCTGTCAGCATGGTACAGAAGCACAAATGTCTTTAACCCCAATGCCTTTCTAAAGCTGAATTCCCAGAAGTTTTGGAGAGGTTGCCAGGAAAAGTTTTGTGAAAGACTGGGAGGATTGCAAAAGGCACCATTTTTAGGAAAACCACCAAAAAAAAGCACAAAGCTGCCCCAACACAGCAAATCTTGCTGCCAGCTCCCCAGCGTGGAGCTGCCTTGGTGAGCAATCCCTGCCAGGCAGTGGTGAGCCACCAGCACTGCTCACGTCCCAGAGCCCTCCATGTCCCCACACCCACTGCCAGCCTCAGGAATGAAGGATCTGGGAGCCTCCAGCAGGGCTCCCTGGCTTTGACCGTGGCAGCAGGCAGTGGGTGGCAGCCCTTGCCCCTGCCCAGACAGCCGGGAGCAAGCTGAACATCCTGCCCCGCATTTGGAGGACACATGGCAGCAGAGCTGGCAGGCTCTGAAAGGGCTCCCAAAAGCACTTAACTTTCACCAGTACCAGGGAAGACAGGCTTTGAGACCTGGCTTTGAGACCACACTTCCACACGGGAGCTGTTTCAGATGGGTGCACCCCCCAGAGCTGCACCTCCCCTCACTTTGCCCCTGCCTGTGACCAACACCCCTTCACTACTGTCCATCGGTGACGTGGTTGTTTTAATTTTTGTCACTTTCCCCCTGTGTGCCCAAACCTGTTGAAGAGGCTGAGCCACCTCCCTGCAGCCACAGGCTCCCCAAATTCACCACGTTCCAGCAAGGCAGCTCTGTATTGATGGAGGGCATCCAACCCAGGCAACCATGAGCATGTTGACTATGGAAATGGTGCTCTGGGTATTTTCTGTAGGTCTCAGTTCTACACGGAGGCAAAAGAGCAGGAGAGTGGCTCACACATCACCTGGTGGTGGTGCAGGAGGTCCAGGAGCTCTGTCTGGACCCCGCGCTCCACTTGAAATGGGAAAATTCTGCTTGGCTTTGAGCTCAGCTGAGATCTCTCCACAAAGGGAGCAAACAGCGTTCCAGAAGCCAAGGTGAAGGAGGCAACACTCCTGTTCCATGCTTATTGCCTGTGCTTTGAGCTCCTTCAGTGACAGTTCTTGTCCCAACATCCCGGGGGTGTGCAGAGCAGGTGGGGGGTTTGGAAACATCTGAACCCCTTTTTTGCTTCATCAGGAGCAGCAGCTCAGCAGGCTAACACACCCACCTGGGGGCTCTGTGTGGGGGACCATCATCTCGGCCAAGCAAATCCTGTGCCAAGTGCCAGGTGTTTAGTGTTGCCCAGAGATGTTGTTGACTCTCCATCCCCGGAAGTGTTCAAGGCCAGGTTGGATGGGGCTTGGAGCAACCTGGGCTAGTGGAAGGTGTCCCTGCCCATGGCAGGGGATTGGAACAAGATGAGCTTTAATATCCAATACAAACCATTCTGGGATTCTATGATCTCTCTCTGTAGGCTGCCTTGGAGTAACACCTGAGCCCCAGGGCTGGCTCTGGCATGGGGAGAGGAGTCTCCCTTGGCAGCAGAGGGAAACCCTCCTCCGTCTTTTCTTGTAGCCCTTTGATCCAGGCAGTGACCACACGCGCCAGCTCACAACAGGCAGATGGAGTTAAGTAGCACAAAGAGCCACAGCAGGGAAACCCAGGGATTTCCCCCACATGCTTGGGCCCATCGAAGACCAGCAGGGATAGAAAATGGGAAGCACGGTGCTGCTTGGACCAAAATCACCCCATGGCTCCCTGGTTAGGGACCAGGCAGCACCTTCTCTCCCAGAAGTCCACCTCAGACCGCTGGCCCCGGGAAGATGCGGGCATTACAACCCCCTCCCCAGTGCTGGCAGCAAATCTGGGCTGGGGCCAGGTCCTCCCTCCTAACCGAGCATGGACTGAGGTCCCTGCAGCCAACAGCAGCTTTAGATCATTTTGCTCTGAGGCCCCAAGAAAACCTGCAGCCCCGGAATGCAGAGAATCACTGACCAATTTTGCCGCTCACTCTATGACAACGTCAAGCTTTAATTATTATTATTATTATACGAGCGACGATTCCGGCTCCAGAGGAGCCGGCGGGCGGCGGAGCGGGCGGTGGGCTCGGCGCGCTCCCTGGGTGCCAAGGCGGGAGCACAGGCAGCCACGCTCTCCCTGCCCACCCGCCGGCAGCCGAGCGCAGCTCCATCTCCTCCGACATCCGGGAAGGGAAGGGAACAAAGGCAGAGAACAATTGCTATTGTTTTCCATGACTTTCTTCAGGGCAGTTCTTCCAGCGCGATGCTGCTGCCCAGTCACTCCGGCTGCAGCAGCACGGTGCCCTGCGCTCGGAGCTGTGCAGATGCCGGTGGGGACACGGTTCCCGTGCCAGGTGCCCACCACCCAACCCTCGGAGCCTGGTCTCCACTACACAGAGACAGAGGCAGCATCCTCGGCAGGGTTATCCCACTCACCATAGCTCCTGTCGCACTCCCCAGCACCATCGGGCATTCCTGAGATGTTCAGGCATGTGAATATGGCAGTGCTGGGTTAACGGTTTTATTCCATCATCTTGGAGGTCTTTTCCAACTAAATGATTCTATGACAACATCCAGCTTCCTGTAAGTGGCCAAGGCACAATGCCTGGGGTGAGGAAGGGGTGAACTCAGCCCAGGCTCGAAGTGGTAGGGAAGGAGATCACCCTGATCACTCTCCATGGGTCTCACGGGGGGAACAGAAGTATTTACAGAAGAACCGTACGATGGTTTGGTTGGAAGGGACCTTGAAGCCCAGCCCGTTCCACCCCTGCCTTGGGCAGGGACACCTTCCACTGGACCAGGTTGCTCCGAGTCCTGTCCAGCCTGGCCTTGAACACTTCCAGGGATGGGGCAGCCACAGCTTCTTCTCTGGGCAAAGAAGAAGGTATTTAACATGTGAGAGAGAATTCAGTCAAGGGGAGAATTAATCCCCTTGTTGGATGGGAATGAATTGATAAATCAGATGGCCCCTGGTTACTGCCCAGGTGTTCCAGGGACAAATGCTGAAAGCATCAAATGCTAAGTGAGGCTGGATGGAGACAGTTTGGACAAGTGGCTGCTCCAATAATACTGATGTTTTTGTAAAGCCATGCTTCATACTGAGCCCTAAGAGCTTACTATGACCCACAAACCCCAGCCCTCCCACCAAGGCCATGCCTAGGCTCCAAGCAGAAGATCCCGTGTCAAAGCAGGATCTGGCCAAGGACAAAATTCAACTTCTAACTGCCTCTCCACATAGAGTGGGTTTGCAAACAGCTGAACTCCAGCCTGCCTGTCTGGCCTCTTCCTCCATTGCAAGAATCAGTGAGAAAAGCCAAGCTCTGGCTGAGAGAGGCCCCTCTGAAGCCACCCCTGCAGCAAGCCTGCAGATACCAAGGAAAGATCTCCAACCCCAGAGGTTTCCAACATTGCTTCAGAGGAAGTTCCCCTGATACAGTCCACTCCATATTTCACCATTTCCTAGCTCCCAGAAGGATGAAAGGCAAGAGGAAGCAAGACATCCCTGGGGATGAGCTCTGCAGTTTGCTCTCGGCTTGGAGATGTGGGCACATCTCTAACACACCTGTCCCACAGAGTGAGATCCCCCGACACCTGACCTGCTGACCAAGCCTGGAGGGATCTGACCGGGATTGGATCTGAGCAGATGTCTGAGCAGATCTTCCTCTGACTGGATGAAGAAGACAGGGATCCTGGTGAAGGATCCTGAATCCTGAATCCTGATCCAGGAGAGGAGTCTTTGTGAGCCCAACCTAGGCAGACATCAAAGAAACCCAGGTTCATCCAACATCCCCACGCCCCCCAATAAGGGTTCAATTTGTCAAATTGTTTTGGCATGGGGAAAACTGCTTTGGGCCCAAACTTCCATCCCAGCTGTGGGCCGAGAGCCTCCCCATGCTGGGCCCTGGACCAAGCGTGTGGGTGCCCCCCACCCCCTGCATGTTGCATCCTGCATCTCTGCCACTTTGAACCCCCTCCCACGTCACCCTGCAGCCCCCAGAGGGGGCATTTGTCCTCGCTCCTGAGCGAGCCCTGTCCCAGGGCACCCCCTTCCCGACACTCCCTGCAGTCCCTCCGGCCAGGGACAGCCGGCTCCAGTGAGAGCTGTGACACAGCCACAGCCTCATCCCCCGCTCAGGATGCCCCACGGAGGGAGAGGACTCAGGCCAGGACTTGGCTCATCTCCCCCCACACCCTTCAGGGACGTGACCAGACAGACCCAGTTCCAAATCCCTCCCGAGAGCTCACGCTGCTCACACCAGCAGCGCCCCTGTAATAACCCAAGGGCCCTGTCACCGCCATTCATCATGGATTAACACATCATCTTACCTGCTGCCCAGTCCCATCTCGGGGGGTGTGAGCCACCTTCAGAAGCCACCTGGCTGGTTCTCCTGCGGCTCTCACACCACCTGCCCCGGGAGAAGGGCCATTGGAGCAGGCTGGGATGAACAGGAAGGTTACCAGTGCTGGTGTCATGGGGAGGGCATGGACCTCCCAGCCATCCCAGCTCCCGTGGGACCATGAGAGCACCAAGCAGGACCAACATTTAAATGTTAAACGGCTTGAACAATTCCCTCTCCAGTGATGGGTTTCACCCCTGCAGCACCAGGGAAACTGGCACTGCACTTTTGGTGCCCAAGACATGAGATGGGACCTGGCAGCAGGAGAGGGGACACCAGGAGCCTTACCTGAGGCTGGCAGCTCAGGCCCTCAGAGGCTAGAGGAATTTTCCAGATTCCTGCACCTTCCCCTTCATGTGCCACTCTCAGCCATGCCTCCAGCTGGCAGCAAGACACCCAGCATCCTTTCCCTCACATTCCTCCATCCCTTGAGCTTCCTGAAGGGCAGTGATTTTCTTCTTCTCCACAGCCAGGGAAGTTTGAGAGAGAAGCCACATGGGGCATGTGACCTGTGTCACTCGTCAGGGCCCTGTGGGGACACCCCACACTCAACTCCACCCCTGCCCTTGCCCTGGAACAGCCCCACACCACAGGGCAAGGGAGGCTGCTGCTTTGAGCCCCCTTCTAGAGCTGCAGGCTGCACCAACCCCACATCTGAGACAATCCCAGTACCAGCAGCACAGCTGGCACTGGGGATGGACATTTCAGGTCTGTGCTGCTTCTCCTTTTCATTCTCACAGGCATAAAATACAGAGAATCCTCACCAAGACAACTTCAGGAGGACAGCAAGGATCTTCCTGAGGCACAGAGCTTCCCTGTCACATCCATCCCAATGCAGCACATCACCTTCCATTCAAGATATCACTTCAGAAAGGCAAAAAAAGCTGGCAGGGAGCCCAGGGCTAGCTCTGCCCCCAAGCTGCAGCCGTTTCATGTGGCTCCAACGCCTCTCACACTTTCAAAAGCACATCAACCCAGTTAATGGGTGTCTCACAGCCCACTGTGTGTGTTCTGACACAGCCCCTCTGCCAAGGAAAAACAACAGTGAGCATGTGTGGATGTGTGTATACACAAAGGCTTTAAAGAGGACGTTGCTTGCATTTTTACAGCTTTGTTGAAGGGTTTGGTTTGGAGGGTTTTTTTTAAATATAAAAGCCCAAAGCAAATATAATCCAGAGAAAAGGATTGAAAAAAAATCTTTAATACTTTACCTACACGGGTAACCTGTAGAGCTCTGACACTCCCCAAGAAACATTTTATAGTAAGTATTTCAGTCTGAAAAGAGGCAACTGCTCAGAAAAACATTGCTACTGGCCAGTACCGCACATCCTGCCAATATGAGTGTTCTTTCAGGAAGGGACAGATTAAGTCTATCCCAGGAGCCACGTGGCAGCTTTACAAGCTTTACCTTTCAGGTGTTCCCCACCTGCAATAAGGTGCCTGTGCCATGAGACCCTCTCAGCCAGTCACAGCAGGAGCCCAAACACCTTCACTGTGTGGGCTGAAACGCTCCTGCTTTGTGCAAGGATTCAGTTTGTTGCAGAATAATGAAGTTTTAGTTCTTTCCTGCAAATAGACACAGAGAATCTAACATGCTGACCATGGTGCCAACTTTCATCCTTTCATGGAATCCCAGACTGGGTTGGATTGGTAGGGACCTTAAAGCTCATCCCATTCCCCCCCCTGCCACAGGCAGGGACACCTCCCACTATCCCAGGTTGCTCCAAGCCCCGTCCAACCTGGCCTTGGACACTTCCAGGGATGGGGCAGCCACAGCTTCTCTGGGCAACCTGTGCCAGGGCCTCACCCCCTCACAGGGAACAATTCCTTCCTAAATGAACACAATGAAGAACAAACTTCTTTTGATGAACACAAATGTTCACCACTGGTTTCAGCTGAGTAAAAAGCCACCACTTAGGACAGTTCTCACCTCGACACCAACTTTTAGTCCCCTGAGTTGAACTTCTGCCTACATTTTGTCACCTTCAAGACAGCCAGGTAGGTATGGTCTCTGAGTGGCTTCAAATGCCCATCAGCAAGGCTGCTGCAGGTCAGTCACTTAAACAGAACGGATTTTCATTTCTGAACAGAGATTTGGGGACTACAGGAGTTCTGAGTAGGAACTGGACATCCGAGCAACCTGGTCCAGTGGAAGGTGTCCATGCCCATGGCAGGGGGTTGGAACTAGATGATCTTTAAGGTCCCTTTCCACCCAAACCTTTCAGTGATTCTATGATCCTCAAACCCAAGCGCTGAAATCAGCACATTCTGCATGAATTCACCTGTTGTATGTTCACAAGAACGTCCCAGGCCAGACACATGGATATGACGACGTTTGTAAGGAGCAAACTCCACCACATCTGCCCGAGGTCCAGTTTTTATAGTATTCTTTGAATTACCCAGCCATTGCCAGCATTAGAGACAAGACATTTACCTGGAAAGTCCATGCAACCATGTCAGCTCTCCCATTCCTCCTAAAATATCCCGTATTTTAACTGGTGGGTCAGAATAAACCCTTCCACTCCTTTGGAGCAAGTCTCTTGGCCAGCTGGTTACCCATATACAACACCCACTGCAATGCATTTGTGTACAACTATGAAAGGAGAAAATAGAATCACTTTATTTTCAGTATACAGACTAAATCCCACCATAAAATCAAGATAATGAGCAAGCACACATGAATAAAACTGCACTTAAGCAACCTCCACTTTTGCCATGTCTGTGTTTCTGTAGTGGCTCTCACAGCTCTCTGGTGTTGCTCCTGAAATCAGCTGCAGTACTCCCAGGAGCAAACCTCCCTTTATTCCAATTCAAAAAACACTCCCAGTTTGCACAAAGTGCTACATTTTCCTGTATGCCTTGAAATACTAGTTAGGTACAACACTATTTCATCATCTCTGCTCCCAAGCTATGTCCGGTCCCACTCCCACCCCTACATCAAAGCAACAATTACTTCTACAAGGAGGTAAAATCAGCAGGTTGTAGCAATACAAGCTCTTCAGAGGTGCAGAACGACGGCAAAGTGTGATCTGCAGCACAGACAGCAAAACAGAAACACTGACGAGTTGTACCACACCTATGCACACGACCACCTCTGTCAAGCTTTCTCCATGGTGTGACTCTGTGTCAAATGCTTTTCACATTAAAAAAAACCAAACAGCCCTTGTCCAATTTAGCCTGTTTAAAGCTGCCAACAAAATTGGATTCCATGTGCTATCAATGGGCATGTTATTGCTTGTAGTAAATTGGAGAAGTCTGGACCTACACATGAGATTGGCTTGCAAAGCAGAAAGGTCAGCACAAGCCCCTCAGCAGTTCTGGGAAGTGACCACCTGGTATTTCCTGCACCCTTCACACCGGCTACAGCACTGCAGTCCAAGACTCGTCTCGTACCATCCTCGAGAAAACAGCCCCTGTCTTCTCTGGCTCCTACTTAATGCACGAGAGCACTCAGTGCAGAGTGTCACAGGTAATTTTAACAAGTCCATCATGCTCATCTTGGCTCATTCACCTGAAAACAGGTGACCTGGGCTGTAACGGCGAAGGCCAGCACTGCCAAATCCTCTCAACACTCGTGTGTCACCAGAGTGAGCTGATACTATTGCAGAGCTGTTCACATGTCCAGCAAAGCAGACACATCCTCACTGGATTTTCCAACTGCCAATGGCCTACCTGGTCCAGGTGAACCTGAACCAAAATGTCAAACAATCCAGTCTTTACACCTGGTGCCTCTAACTGAGTGTAAAGTTCACAAATGAGTGTCTCCAAGGAGTAGTAAAGCAGCTCTTGGGATTTCTGCCAAGCCAACACTGACTCAAAGGCTCAGTACAAACTCACAGTGTTACACGGGAACATCAGCCCATTCCAGACCCCCAGCCAGTCCTCACAGCTCGCTCCCTAAAGTTCCTTTCTTTGCTAACACACCCTGACTATAACCCTGCTTTACAGCCTCTCCTGCTAACTATACTCTTCAATCAGATCTGACTGCAAATGCTGCCTTTAACCTAACAAGCAACATAGAATGGAGAGACTATTTCCTGTCTACTGCTGCTAAGGATACAATGCTACCTATAAAAACACAACTAATTCTTCCAGCAGATGATCCAAACCAGCACTGCTCTCCAACAGCAGATGGGTGAGGGAGGGCTGCAGATTGCCAAGTCTCCAGGCTTTCCACACCACCAAGTGAGGTAGCAACAAGCAGCCTTTGAAACAGCATTGCCTCTACATTTTTCCCTACCATTAAATCCCTTTTCCACACAATTTAGTGAGTGAACTAGAGGCTTCTCTGGAGCAGTGGAAGAAAAGAGATGGTAAATAAATAACAAATGATAAGAACTAGGCCAAGAGTTTTACAAAGTTTTCCTTTTTGGTACCAGCACTGAGCACTGCTCGTTTCCAGGTGGAGAGAAATACAAAACACTTCAGTCTCTCTGTGAGTTTAAAGTCCAAGTGACTTCTGCACAATCTGCTTGGCAATTTTGTTAAATTGTTCTCTGTCTTCCCGCCACATCTTGGAGGCATCTACATTGGCTCCACTTTCATCATTTGGCTCTGAAACAAGAAAGACAATGGTAGGTAGGCAATGGAACTTCTTGCTTCTTCAAGAATACCACTTCCCGAAGGCTTTGATATACTTCTCCCCCTTGGGACTACAGAAACACCACTAAAGAAAATCCAATGACAGTTCCTGGATTCCCAAAAGGCTCTGATTGAACTAACCACAAGAGAAAGGATATCACAGCAAGGTTGAGTTTAGGCAAGAAACAAGTGGCAGAGGAGCAGACTTTCTTTTGTTTGTTCTTGCAGAAGTGGAGCCCCACCATGCACATGGCCAACACAATGTGGTACCCCCAGTGCTGTCAAGGGCTTTTAAAACCGCATGTTTCTCCCTGCAAAACATTTTTTTTTCTTGTTCTGCAGCTTCCCAGACACAAAGCCCCCCCAACCAGGCCACCCAAACAGGCTCTGTCACTCGTTGGGATGGCTTGTCCTATTAAAAAACAAAACAAACCAAGGAAACCCATAGAATATGCTTTTATTTCTGCAATGTCTTTCATCTGAGGATTTTGGAGCGCTTTACAAAACACATGGAGTGCTGGAGTCGCAGGGGCTCCCTGTTTTGTACAGAGGTAAGCTGAAACCCAGCATTTACCAGGTCTGTGGGCAGCACACAGCAGGACACTGTCCCAGGATTCCACAAGGCACTCAGACAGAACATACTCTACCCATTTTCCTTGACACACTGGCCCACACCCACCCTGGCCCAGTTCATGGCAGGTATCTCAGGCTCCTATCCTTGTTGACATGATGCTAATGGTCCACCTTAAAACCAGCAGGTGTGCAGGCCACCCAGTCTGGTAAACTTGGGCTTATGCTACCTGCAGAACCAGGGCTGAGAGTTTTCCAGTAGTCTAAAAGAAGCTGACTACTGGTGTTTTAGCCTAATTCCTCCAAAAGCCACGGGAAAACAGGATGCACAGGCAGAGAACGAGACCAGCTGACCCCCACACTTACCAGGCCAGATAAGGCTGCACCACAAACCAAGCTCTTGGAAGCCATGGGAAGCCCATGAGGTACTGTTTGCCTGCACAGCCTCCCAACAGCAGGTTACTATTCCAAAGCTTAAAACAGTCCCATGTAGGAATCTGTTACTTGCTGTTTGGTCAACTTTGCAGCTTCAAAACCCACTTATCCTTCACAACCGTTCTAAGGGACATGGCTCTGCCCTCTTCAGGCAGTTCAGTGGCTCTGTCCATTGTGTGGAAAAGGATCCATCTTTCAGGGAGCTGTACATGACAGAGCTGATCCACAGCCCTTGTTGGATTTAGGGAAAACGATTTAAAAGGCTGCACAAGAAGTTTTTCACCCCAGGTCTCTTTTCAAGAAGCCTTCCTCTGAACCAGAGATGGCAGAGCGGGGCACATTCCCAGGCTAGGAATAACAAAGAGAAACTGAGGGTGCTGACTTTTGAACCAGAGGCCATGAACTGCAGTTTACTGTACTGGTTAGGTCTGGTAACCCTTCAGCTGCCAAAGCCAAATCCAACACAGACTGCAACCCACAGCTCTAAGAGCTGAAGGGACACCAGCGCAAATACGAAGAAGGTTTTGTCCAGGAGCAGGGAACCAGCCAAGCCTCTGGACCCACCTGAGCCATCACCACTGGCTCGATTGCTGCCAACCTGGAAGGAAAGCTTTGCACTCCCCACCAGGCAGGAACACTCAGCTGCACTTTTTCCAACTCTTTTCAGAGAACTGGTTTACTATTAAATAAATACCAGGGCTTTAGGAACTGTGGTTGCTGCTGAGCAGCTTTCCACGTGCTTTGCCCACTGAACAAAGCAAAAAGCAAGAGGCTGTCCCAGCTCCCTGAGGAACTGCTGACAGGACAGCAGTGCTCACCTGCCAGCATGCTAACCACTGACAAGAGGATCTTCTCCACACTCTGCACGGGACTCCATCGCTCTGCGCTGCTCTCGTATCCCATGGGATCGTCTCCAGGAGCATGGAGGATAGAGATGCAGACTCTCCCATCTGGGTAAACTGCACAAAAAGTACAGAGGATTGGTTGGTACTCAGAGGAAACGCTTGGCATCTCCAGATCTTTAGCACAGATCAATGTTGGGACTTGGCTTTTCAAGGACTAAAACTAAATCCAGGTTTAAATTTTGCCTTGCAAAGGCAAGAGGAAATCTGAAATCTGAAAGACAAAAATCTAGAAAAAGTCTTCTTTAAGCAAATCTAACAAACTTCTTCCCCAACAGGAACCTGCTGGGAGCACTTGTGTCACGTAATAATCCGTGACAGCCTCCATGGGAAAAATAAAAGATGCAGCCTGGAGGAATAAGGCAAGGATTTATGAACAGACAGAGCTCCAAGCAGGTAACCAGTCCTACTTAAATGGAACTGAGTGCACTGAATGCACATTGGAATCCTCCACTGGACTGTGACCATGAAAAGAATGACAAAAAGGAGGGAAAAGTGTTATGTTATATATGTTAAAACATAAATATGAGAAAAAAATAAAGTGTTATGTTATTATGAATAGTAGAACTGATCTTATTTTGAACATTACTGAGGTGCAACCAGAAGAATTCCCACTACTTCACTTTTCATTTTGCTTTAAGTTCAGCTGCATTAAAGCCCCTGGAAACAAGGAAACCTAGGAGTTAAGGATCCAGGTGCCTTCCCCTCCCACCTGTAGCGTAAGCAACGTGTCTGCAACAGTACAAGTTGTCTTCACCAAGACTGGACTCTACTGACTTGGTAATGAAATCAAACAAAGGTTGAAGAGGCAACACAAAGAGAAAACACTGCTCTAGCAACATGGTTCAATGCTGCAGCCTCCTGAGGAACGACAACTTCAGTGCAGTAATTTCAGTGCTTCTATTCCTCGGGTGACCAAATTGGTGCTTTTACCAGGAACGCAAGACAAAACAACGAGGGAATGACTGCTGGAAGCAGCTGTGCTCATTTCCAGTCCCTTCCATTCACCCAGCTGTATCTGCCCAAGCCTGCAGCAGGTAAGCAGTGTGGAGGACTTTTATTTACATCCCTTCCTGCAGCCCCTGGCTGGGGACTGGAGCTGGTCTAGCCACAGCTGGAAGAGGTGAAAACTGCAGGTGCTGAATCAGCACTTCTTGCAAGTCAGGAACCCACTGGTAGAAGGTATTTCACTGGTGAGTGAGTCTCCTGTTTCTGTGCAGTGCCTCATTTAAAACAGCTGGAACACAGCAGCACAGCCAAGACATCAAAGGCTGATTCCAGGAAGACGTATGGATCTTCTTCCCCACTGTTCAGGTGAGACCTGCCTCTGTCCAGCTGTGATGCCCCCAACATAAGGATGTGGAGGTGTTGGAATGAGTCCAAAGGAGGCCACAGAGATGCTCTGTGGGCTGCTCCGGAAACAGGCTGTGAGAGCTGGGAGTGTTCAGTCTGGAGAAGAGAAGGCTCCAGGGAGACTTTAGAGCCCCTTCCAGTGCCTAAAGGGGCTCCAAGAGAGCTGGAGAGGGACTTTGGACAAGGGCCTGGAGAGACAGGGCAAGGAGGAATGGCTCCACACTGCCAGAGGGCAGGGTTAGATGGGATATTGGGACGAAATTCTTCCCTGTGAGGGTGGGGAGGCCCTGGCAGAGGTTGCCCAGAGAAGCTGTGGCTGCCCCGTCCCTGGAAGTGTCCAAAGCCAGGTTGGATGGGGCTTGGAGCAACCTGGGGTAGTGGAAGGTGTCCCTGCAGGCTTTCTCAGTAGAATCAGCCCACCACAACCCCAGCTGAGAAGAAAGAATCAAGTGCCTACTTCAGGTGATCTCAACTTCAGACTAAGAACACCCCAAGTCACAGGACTTTAAACAGCTGAGTTGACCATCCAGTACGTTCCAATTACTCCATGGAAGAAATACCCATGCGTAAAGCCACTCTTCAGCACAAGAGTCAGGCAGTTTGTGCTTCTCCACACCCCACTCCTCCTGGCAGTGCTGCACACAACACAGCTGTGAGCAGTGAACCTCAAGCCAAGGCCACAGCTGGAGCAGAAGGGACACAGATTTGCCCACAGAGACCAGGCCTGGCAAGAAGTTTGAGTGAATTAGTCCAGCTGGAGCAAGGTGCCGACGTGGCTGCACTGCTGCCAGGTGCCTAATGCTGCCCTGATGCGGGCATCAGAGCTCCAGAGGTGAGGCCACACTGCCTTGGGCACATCCACACAGCTCTGCACTGTGACACGCAGGTGTGTCTTCCCCAGGAGAACAGAAAGATGTGGATTAAACTGGCAAGAACCTGCATGAGTGGTGCTTCCAGAACGGAGTAACAGAGAAACTTCGAGAAATTGCAAAATTCCTTGTACATAGGATGAAATAAATCGACTCCCAGCTGAGACTATGACTTGTATTTTGCAAGGGCAGGAATGTCAGCTGGAGAGGAAGCACTAGGCAGGAGGGCAGCATTTGCCTCTTCTTCCTCTTGAGAGTCAGAGACCTGACAGCCTGAACACAGATGCAGCCCATCAAACCTGGGTAGTAATAAACAACCTTTGCACAATCCATGCTGATTCAGCAGATGCCATAAGCAGTGATTTTACACAGAATTCCAAGGCTGATTCCAGAAAGAAGTGCTCCAGGCTGCAAATGGGGGCCTTAAGGTTTTTCATGTCCAAGGCTCAAACCTGTTTGCTGTACTTCTTGCTACTGCAATTACTCCCACTAAAAAGTCTTCAGATAATATTGTCACCATCACAGAATCACTACGGTTGGAAAAGATCTCTATGATCACGGAGTACAACCATAATCAGTACTGCAGAGCAAAGGCCAGCCAAGTCTTTAATATTAAACACCTGCAAATGTGTTGTCTGCTTGGACAGAGCACTTCGTATTTCAGAGAGATCCCCTCAGAAGTGTTAAAACCTGTGATTTCATGGGGCAAAAGCCATGCTGCCTAATAAAGCTGCACCCAAGAACAACTTCTCACTCATTAAAATAACACCAAACTACCTAAATACAAGCCACAGAACAGGACTGAGTTCAAGGAGTGTCTGGACAATGCTCTCAGGCACATGGTGGGATTCTTGGAGTGTCCTGCGTAGGGCCAGGAGTTGAACTCGATGACCCTGATGGGTCTCTCCCAACTCAGCACATTCTATGATTCTGTGACTGGAAAGAGCCTGTATTAATTCACTAAGTCTCACATCCTGTACAGAAGATTTAGCTTTAGATTTAGCTTTATTCAATAGTTACAAGTACTCCTAGAATTATCTTAAAGGTAGGGAAGTTGCTGGAATCCTTTTTGGACTGTTTATGAGCAAAAGCTTTATGAGGAATAGTGTGATAGAGAAAATGACCCCAAGACTCCAAGAGCAAAACTGCTGGACAGCTGAACACTTGTCCTGCATGTTCCAGGTTGGAAAGGGAAAGAACCGCCCTCAGGAAGGATGCCAGCTCTCCTGCTGCAAAAGTTTCTAAGTTGCATAAGCAACCCACTCCCCCGTGCATCCTGCTGCACCCGACTCACTGTTGGGATGGAACATCTCACACGTGAACCTCATCTTCGGAGGACTCAAGGGGTAATCCAGTGGAAAGCTCAGGATAGCAGGGAAAACCCCATACTCGAAACAGGTGTCTTCAGGACCCCTAGAAACAGATAAAATGTTATTCACCTAAGTTTTAAACAGCTCTGTCACCCAAATTCTTGCCTAGCAAGACGTGTGAGGCTTGGGTCATATCATATTCTCCAGGAAACAAAGAGTTAATGTGCTCTTACCCCACATCTCATAAACTTAAATCCAAATAGGAGGCTTGGGAGGCAAGGGGGAAATCAAAGCTTGCACGCTAAATTACTAGGAAGGTCACAACACTGTTTAATTAGCAGGGTGTGCCTGGATATAATTGAAGTATCTGCCTCCAAGGCATGTTCCAGGATTTGAGTGCCTGCACGTCAAGAGAAAGCAGAGGCAGGTGTGGGACTCCCGTGCCTTTGAAGATACTGTTATGCTGCACAAGACAGAGATGTCAAATGCTGAAGCTCAAAACTAATTTATAAACCT
Source organism: Atrichornis clamosus (assembly GCA_013400975.1). Taxonomy (NCBI): domain Eukaryota; kingdom Metazoa; phylum Chordata; class Aves; order Passeriformes; family Menuridae; genus Atrichornis; species Atrichornis clamosus. The sequence continues at coordinate 75,767 of WBMZ01011595.1, forward strand.
CACAGAGATCCCAACTGCCAGTATCGAGCACAACCACACAAACACTTATCTGTCTGATGCAGAAAACACAGCAAAGGTTCCTAACAATAAAAACACGGCTCAGAGACCATAATTGCCAGATGAGATGCAGAACAACAATGTGTCTTTGCAGACTTCAGGTATTGAGTTTGCCCTCCCTCCAGTGCAGGTGGAGAACAAATGGCCCTGTCAGGGTTCTTGTAAAAACATTTCCTTATTGTGTTCAGCATAGAGTTCAAAGTGCAATGGAGTTGAGAACATAAAGACAACTATTTTACCCTGCCTACATAGAACAGTTTCAGAAAGTGAGCAAAAACCAAGTTTATTAGCCATGATTTATTCAAACTTGATGAACCATCTGGAAGTTGTAACACAAACATGATTTCCCTTGATTGGAAAGATGACGGAACAAGCTTCAGCACTGAAAATCGTAGCCAAGAAAACCTCATGTATTTGGTAAAAAGCCCTTCAAACAAAGGTTCCACTGTCTGGGAAATAAGGTTTAGAAATAAATTCATGCCTCCTCCTTCCAATCCGCATTCTCCATGCCAGGAAGAACATTAAAGTCGGAGAGCAGCAAATCCTAAAGCCCTAGGAGACTTACTCTCTCAAACTTTGGAATTCAAAAGACTTGGCTGGTAGATAAAACACAAGAACTATGTGACTTAAACCTGAATATTGACACTGGCAGGTAAGAGAAATGCATCAACATTCTGCAAGAATGAAAGCTAGACCATCTCAACCACTTTGTTCCCTTTCTGGCCTTTTCCCTAAATTTAGTCAGGATCCAATTCACATCTGAGAGTAAACTGAATGCATTTTTTCATGACCATTTTAATTCCAGCTGCATTTTAAAGGCTTATTGTTGAACTTCTGAGAGTACGTACACACAAGCATTGAAAAGCTGGCGGGTGTCTATGTTCTGTTTTGAGAGCAAACCCACAGCCTTAAGGGCTCTTCTGTCAAATGCACTCAACCCAACATACTCCATTTTAGGCCCTGTATTATGCGAGCAAAGTGCTTTTGTTTTAGCCCCTCAGAGCTGCCAGGATCAACTTCAAAGAAATTATTAAAGTTAATCCAAGACAGCATTTGCAACTAGAAAACACTCAGCATTTCCATTTGACAGCATCACTTTCAGCTCAAAAAGGACACTGGCAGGGCCAGGGAGGGAAGAGAATGGCAGCTTCTGCAATCAGTCCCCTGCTCTGCAGTGATTCCAAAGTTGTCAGAAGACAATGCCTGAAAATGAGAAGCTCTGACCTCCAGGAGCTGGCTGTTACTCAGGCAAGGGGCAGAAAAGGGTGCTGGGTATCTGCCAAATAGAAGAGAGAAGTGGGAGTTGTTTAGTTTGAAGAAAAGGAGGCTCAGGGGGGACCATCTCCTACTACTCCCTGAGAGGAGGGTGGAGCCAGAGGGGGCTCTGCTCCCAGGGAACAAGAGACAAGTCAAGAGGAAACAGCCTCAAACTGCACCAGGGGAGATTTACGTTGGATATTGGGAAAAATTCCTTCCCTCAAAGGGTCATTCAGCCTTGGCACAGGCTGTCCTCGGCAGTGGTGGAGTCCCCATCCCCGACAGCATTCAAAAACATGTGGATGTGGCACTTGGGGACATGGCTAAGGGGTGGATTTGGCAGTGCTGGGAGAATGGTTGGATTCGATGGTCTCAGAGGTCTTTTCCAACCTTACTGACTCTGTGATTCTAATTCTATAATCACAGCTTCACATACATTTGCAAATGGCTTATTTGTAAGAAGATGCTGGAAAAAGACCAAACCCCACAATCATCAGATGCCCGAAAGGGGAATGGAAACAAAAGTCATAAGCTTAATTATAGATCTAATTACCTTTCTAGACAGCTTTGTGATAAGTTGACTTCAATTTATACTGTTTAGTTTTCAAGCAATCTTTAGGCTAATGAAGTTCTTAACCATGGCGTGCTTTTGTGTCTTTTGGGGATAAACTTTAACAGCAACACACACTCATACATGCCAACCAAAGAGGGCAAAACTTGGCCTAGAAATGTTAAATCCACGAGCACCACACCGCCTCAAGGACCTCACGCAGCGCTAAGGAGTTCAGCAGCATAAGGAAAACTCTCCTGAAATGCTGTTGCAAAGATCTGGCTTTCAAAAATACACCCCACCTCTACTGCTCAGAAAGGTTTCCAAGCGGTGTTTTCAGTTCTGGGTCTACTACACTCATTTTGGGAGCGTAAGAGCTGTTCTGGCCTTTAGACATGTCAATACAGCCATGTTATGACATTTATGTTTCACACTCCTCCAGCATTGCTGAGGCAGGCAAGAACACTGGAAATACAAATTATTATTTCCATTATTTTAAAAGGCATTATTTTATCTCTGAGCTAAGCTCTTACATCAATCTGTGTAACATTACCCAGCCACCTCTGAACTGATAAATGAAAGATGTCTTTTCCCCTTAGGTCTCTCTATTTTTTAAACTTTATGTGCTCTAGCTTTATATAAATTGGGTGAAGGAAAAGAAATATTCTGTTCTTTTCACAATTATGTTACTTACCTCTTGCACTTCATCTGTCTAAAAATTTGAAGGCAGCTTTACTCTCATTTTCTCATCTGCACACCTCTCATTCCCAGCATCTCACACAGCACATTTGAGATTACAAAACACTGGAGGAGATCACCACAGACAAATACAAACAAGTCATGTAACTTGCTTTCCAAAGGTATTGCAAACACTGCTACTAACAGGGTTTGTAAAGAGATGAAAGTAACCAAATGTGTTTAGGATAAACATGGTTCTATTGTACCACAGCTTCAGAATTGAGCAGATCTTAAAATATAACTTTATTATGACACACACACAATACAGAAACCAAAATTAAAGCACCTCCGCCTCTCATTTTACGCTGACAAAGACCTGAAGCTCAACACTCAGCACTTTAAAGGGCTTTCAAGTCTGCAAGCAGCTCCTCTGTTCTTTAAGGATGTGACAGGAAACATGAGAAAAAGTATTTTCTAGGCAATCCAGAAGTACTTATGAGTGTCCCTCATGAAAGCTCTACTCAGCCACACAACCTCTGCTATGAGAAAGTACCAATAGGCAGGAATTTCCTTCCATATTCCAAGAAGTGCATTAAACCCTTCCACACTTCCAGCAATCACAGCTGTCTGACCTGAAATCTGGCCCATTACAAAGCACATGTGCTGACTGGGCCTCTCACAGAAAGAGAAAGCATAATACCCTGCAGCCAAAATCCTTGGTGTTGGGCAGCAAAACAACCTATTCCCATGCTAAGTGTTTATTTTCAGGGGACTGAGCTACCAGGAAGCACAACTTGTTATACCAGGAGAAATCGCTGCTCACAAGCAGAGGCATTTCCCAACTCTTGCCATCAATGAGCAAATAAGCAGTGGTAATCCAAACCTCCACTTAGCAGGGCCCAAAATAACTCGGAGGCTCTCTCCTGCTGTGCAGCGGGATCACCCACACAGGCGGCTTGTGCGGAACAGGGGACTCGCTACAGCTCGCGATGCTTTTGTACTGGCAGAATCTGAGCCCGAGAGACAGAAATCTTGGTTTTCATCCCTAGAAAACACATCCTAAGCAAACCGAGCTAGGAGAACTCTGCCACCCACGCCAGCTGAGAATCTCACCAGTCAGCACTGGTGGTTGCAGGGAAAACCTGCCCAGATCACGGCGGCCGCGGCCACCGCCTGCTGCCCTCGGAGTCCTCTGGGACAACCCAGCCCCGGCTGAAGGAAAGCAAATCACCAGTTCTTACCAAGGGAATCCTGAAATACAGAGCCAGGATCTACCCTAACAACCTTCAAGAGGAACTCGGTAGTTTGGAGCTTCTTCATCTTTTAATTGTGCAGTATTTGCATAAATTGTCAGATGTGGGTGACGAAGGTCTCTTTTCCTCTCCTCGACCATTTTAGAACTTTATTTTGTAAAAATCACCAGTTATTCCACGTACTCGAAGTTCCCAAAGAAGGTACAGCATGAGTTAGAGTACAAGCAAGAGAGAAGACAACTTGTAAGACACTGGGCAAGAAGATTTAGTTTTTAATGGCAAATTTTGCTACCAACAACCACACCTATCAGTTGGGGAGCAGAAGAGGGAGAACACAGCTTTGTAAAGGAGTCTTCATCACTCCCAAAACACAGCAGGTCGTGATCAGAGCTATTAATCGACAGAAGAGCTTTGTACATGAAACCACTGCATCCAACTCCTGACAACATCAAGCAACTCATGAAGTGTAAAGAACTTCACAAGAATTTTTATTTAAATTTGAATACTTTTTCAGATCAAAACCTTTCAATTTTTCCAGAAAAAAACTGAATAGTAAGTAAACTAATTTTAGACATTGTTTTTTTTCTGCTGTCACTAATAATCTGTGTATTTTGCTCCACTTAAAACCTGTCCTGCATTTGCAGTTAGGCAATGTTCCAACAAGTCTGTGTGATCTACAAGCAACTTTTTGTTTCCTACAGCGTTTGTAAATGTAACATATACCCAAGGGAGCCAAATGAGGATTCCTGACAAATTTGCAAGCTAATTATTAAGACACTTGTACAAGTTATCGTAAGTTTTATGTGTCACTAGTACTGCCTGTCATCATGTTTAAAGTCCAAATATAACTCCCTGTTTGGATCCCAGGGTAGCTCCCAGCCTAAGGCAGGCCGATGTTGATGTCATACAGAACTGATAGTACTTTTTTACATTCTTGCTCTCCTAGAAGCTAATCACAGCAACTGCTGATTTCAGCCACCAAAGAGTATTAACTCACATGATCAGGGCTTCCCATTCGAAGAAGTTCTCCTCATTCATGGGACCTGTGAAATAAAACAGAGCAATGCTCAGTGCTACCTGAACACAAGGTTACAGTTCCAGAGAGCACAAACCCTGCTCGGCTCCTCACCTGCCACGATCCCTTCTGGTGGGTTCAGGGTCAGCTCTGCAAAAACAGAAACACAAGGAAGGTTAAGGTGACCTGGGAGCCTAAGCACTGCAGGGGATGTTTAGGTGGCCATGGCTTAGCACAGGGCCCCCCCCACCATTGCCTAATGGAAGACAGTTTTCTAGACAAAATTATTTGACTCTTTGTGATTTTTCAGGCTCCCAGAAACAGTCTTAGAATCACAGATTTGTTCAGGTTGGAAAAGACCTCTAGGATCATCGAGTCCCCCATCTTCCCAGAGGCAGTAACTTAAACCTGAGAAGACAAAAACTTTCCACAAAGCCTGGGAAACACTATCCTCTTGGACCTCTGTGGTATCTGCAGGTACAAACTCAACAGCCTAAAGGCTGTATTCCTATAACTCTTCTGCACCTATTTAGGCTTGATGCACCTCAGTGCAAAACCCAGAACAACAAAACCCAGGAGACACTGACACCAGAGATTTGACAAGCAGCACTGTTACTGAAATTCAATCCAATTTCCCCTGCGTGGCCTGCAAAATGTGAGGAAAAAAAAAGAGGCAGCAATAAAACAGCCATGGCTGCACATGGCAACTTTGGATCAATCAACACTCACTTTCTGTAGGAAAGAGATACAATTCCAAATCTGTGAAATAACCTTCGGCATCAGCCCCTTATTTCAAGCTGGTGAAGCCCAGTACAACATGTGCTGATAAAACCACAGTTTTTCTCCTCTCTACTGGAATGACCATCAACTTGCAGTTTCTGATGTCCTGCAGGGAAGCAGCAGCAGCTGAGGCACAGTTGAGCCACACACAGGCAACCAGTGGGCTAGCAGTCCCAGGCGCTCAACACTAGCCCCACAGCTCTGAGTGAGCCGCGGGGCAGCCACTGGAACTGGTGGCAGGAGGAGACACTCCCAGCTGCTTATCCAGCACAGTGTTTCCTAATCAATGGCCTGTGGAACGCCAGTGGCCTCTAATACAGAGATCACAGCCACAAGAACCACCACACGCATTCCCCTGCAGGAAAACAAGCAAGAACATGGACCCAGGGAATATGGGATGTCACAAACTGATATATGGCACACTTGACCTTAATTTCTGTTTAGGCTGTAAGTGAAAACTGTGGGCAGTGCTGCACAGAACAGATTTCTGTCTTAAAACAGCTCTTTTACTGCAGGATTCAAAGATGATGCCGAGATGCACTGCCAGGAGAGACCATGAAACTCCCCTGTTAGCTCAGGTTGCCCTTAACCTTGGCACAGCCCTCTGTGAAGTTCCAGAGCCCAGCAGCAGATTGAAATTCAGCCTTACAGTCTCCACAACATCCTGGTGTTCCAGAGCAGGTTTTTCCAGCTTCACAGTGGGTCTCCAATAGCTTTTCTTGTTGATATTTCCAGACAGAAAGAGGGAGATGTCAAACCCAGGAGCTCCTGGAATCATTTTGCTCCATCTTGTGGCTCTCTCTAAGAAGAAAATCCCTCTGGTGTTTCCATTATTTCCCTGGAAAAGCTGGCAGTGGCCCCTGTGTAACCCCTGCAGCCACACAGAGATGTGTCATACAGCATTCCACTCCAAGGAAAATGGGCAATGTGAAGCAACAGCCAAAGCCCACAGAACAAAGGGTCTTCATTAAGGACAGAGGTTTAATTCTCTACTTCCTTGCTCAGCTCTCCCCTCAGAGGAAGAGGTTTCCATCCTTAAGGACCAGGTAAAGTGGGAACTGGGCAGTCAGAGGCACAGGAGCTTTGGTTTTGAGTGGCTGCTGCTGCACCTGGTCACTGAAGAAGAAAAGCCTGTTTTCCAAAGGGATGGTAACATCCTATCCTGTTATTTCTCTGGAGTTGTTAAAAAAGGAAACTGCAAGCAGAGTTTTCAGAGGCACAGCATTAACTGCTGGGAGCTGACACAGCATCAGCTGCTATGGGCTCACCAGAGCCTCCAAAGAAGGGTCACCTTAATGGAATGTCAGAGGGGGTTGGGTTCCAATTATTTATAAGTGAGCAGCAAAAAGCAGTGAAAGGTTAAAACCAATGCTCTGACCACACACAGAGCGACTGACAGACCAGCTCGGCCAAACAGTTTCCCTCAGTGAAGAAATTTCCCCTAACAGCCAATCTTAACCTCTCCTGGTGTAACCTGTTATTTGTTCCTTGGAAACAGAGCCCAACCCCAATGTGGCTCCACTCTCCTGTCAGGGAGTTGCAGAGAGCAAGAAGGTCCCCCCTGAGCCTCCTTTTCTCCAGGCTGAGCCCCCCCAGCTCCCTCCTCAGCTACTCCTGGTGCTCCAGCCCCTTCCCCAGCTCCATTACCCTTCTTTGGATAGCAAAGAGCTGAGCCCTCTGCCCATGCTGAACAGAGACAGTATCCAACACTAGGCAATGACAGGGAAAACATGAATCCTGAAGCTACACCTCCTAAAGAGGCAGCTTGCCCAAACTTGATGCAGCAGCAACCTCTTTGGGGCAGGCAAAGAACCACAGAAGGGTTTGGGTAAGAAGGAGCTTACAACTCATCCAGTTCCACCCCCTGCCACGGGCAGGGGTGCCACCCACCAGACCAAGGTCCTCAATCCAACCTGGCCTTGAACACTTAAAGCCAGGCCACTTGTGCTGACATTTCACATGGTGCTAAGTACCAGAGCTGCCACCAGCAAGTTGGGTGGGATAAAGCAGACTCGTGGCCAGGGAGTTCCCTACTGCCAGGCAACCCTCTTGGTTCCTCCAGAAACTGCTTCCAAGAGGCAATGGAACCTTAGTGGAACACTGAGAGCTCTGTAACAAGTCAAACAGCCTGACCCAGTCTGTTCAGAAACGTGCAGCTTTACATAACCAGGGCAAGAAACAACCCCATGGCTGGAAGGCTAGCAGGGGTCCCTAAAGACCCCCAAGAAGACACCAGAGCGAAACCAACCCCACATAATTAGTCTGGCTAATATGGAAATTTGAGTACCATCTTGAGTCAAGTGTTCATGTTAAGGTGGAGGTACCCACCGTGCATCCAGTGCTGGAATAAAGTAACACCTGCTTCTTAACGGTGCACTGGTGTTAAGGAGTTTTATTTTGGATTTTCAGTGACATTCCTATGGAGCAAATGCATGAGCAGCAACATCGTGTTTAAGGGGTTCTCAGGGGTTGAAAGACAAGCAGTTAATTTGAAAAAGAGGATAAACAGCGAACTAGGAAAGGAATCAAGTTTGAAAGAGGTAAAGAGGATGGCAAGGAAAAGTCTCTTGTAAGTCTTGCCTGTAAGCTTAAAACAGAGCTGACACTAGAGAAGTCTGATGATTCTATTTTGTATGAAAGAAGAGAAGGTTAGCACTCCCCTTGATAAGGATGGAAGAGGCCCTAGTGGCCTGTACAACACACATACAGTTAAGGCACTGCCACCTACTTCGTGGCATCTAACCATGTT